>JAUJPO010068856.1:0-12023 GCA_032270745.1 Tiaropsis multicirrata
CGCTTTATAAATACCTCGACCGTATGTGAACTCTGGGCAACCACGAGGGCGACGGTTTCGAACCCAAGACGAAAGTAGTTTCCTAGGTAATTGAATGGCATTCTAGCGGTGTGTCCAAGCCATGAAAGTTGACGATGAGAGACATAATGGTCGACAGGTTTGATTTCTAGACGTTCTAGAAGTTGATTTGTACTTATGCGATGCTTGAAAACATGTTTAACAACCATATAGCAAAATTGGCAAAATCAACTCTTTATAGGCTGCACTTTTAGCCCTTTCAGATATCGACCGACAAGATAAGAGGGATCTCTTTAGTGAACCGAATGCGTTGCCAGCTTTTGACAATCTGTTGCGGACGTCTATGGTGTCCTTGCAACCCCTTGTAATAAAGGATCCCAGAAAACAAAATTTAGCAACGACTAGAAAATATGTGTGTTCACCGAGGTTAATATCGAACAAATCAGTTTCATTAAAGGTAACAGGATCGTTGTAACTTCTGTAGGATTTGCTAACAAACAAAACTTCGGTTTTCGATGATTTGTTAGGCTGTCTACGATCACCCACATGTATTTCCATTCCAAATTTGTTAAAATGAACAACAAGAAGTGGGGAGTATATAACGGTGTCATCCCTCGATTCAAAAAGTACTGCTGTATCATCAGCATACTTTGAATCGTCAACAGAAAACTCAGTTCCTTTGGCATCATACCTTCGTCCTGTTAATGTTGAATCCTCTTTGGTATAAAACATACATAGTGGTCGGTTATAAGCCTTTTTCCAAGTTATCATAATCGTTGTGATGAAGATAACGAAAAGGACAGGGCCAAGAATGTCACCCTGTTTCACCCCAATGGTACACATGAACGAGTGGCACACAGAGTCTATTTCAAATCAACTTTAAAATTTGTATGTAATAGCTTTTAAATCGATATTAGCTTATCCGAGACACCGAATTTACCCAACTTTACCCAACTTACCCAACTACTTTACATAAGAGTTGTCCGGGAACTCTGTCAAATGCCTTTACCCAAATCAAGGAAAAGGATCCAGTCTCTAGATTGTGCTCACTTTTCTTCTTAAGGGCAATTTTTACTGTGAAAATGGCGTCTGTACAACCTCTGCCCTGTCTGAAGCCGCATTGTGATTCGGCTATGAATAATAATAGCTAAAATTTTGTATGCGACTTCAAGCAACATGATTCCACGGTAGTCGACAGGGAGACTAAGATCTCCCTTTTTTGGTATAACTATAAGTTTCCCGATGTCAAATTGTGTAAGTTTATTTCCCGAAACCCGTATATTCTTGATAATTGTTTTTAAGTACATAAAACACTGTTCGTGGCGAAGGAGCGGTTTGAATATTTGAGCCGTTAAACCTGAAGTCCTGGCGCTTTGTTCTTCAGGCGGGAGATTGCTTTGGATATCTCATCGTCTTGTGGTGGAAGTCCAGTTGACTCAAGTGTAGGTTGCTGATCAAGTAAATCGAGTATAGATTCGTCATAAGAGGGAGTATGATTGTAGAGTTTTTCGAAGTGAGCATTGAAAACTTCAGCATTATCTTCCGGAGATGAGCATTTTACACCGTTTTCTTTCGTCATCATGACCTGCTTGAAGGGTGAAGGTTTGTTCATCCCTCTTTTTAGGAGTTAATACTGTCCCAAAGATCTTTTGTACCGTGACGTACAGAATTTGGATTATTAACACTATCACATAGCTTCTGTACCCAATTACTTTTGGCACGTTTTATAGCAAGTTTTAAATATTTTCTAGCTTTGCGTGCTCTTTCAAAAATACAGCGTGTAGGACGAGTTATTCTCAAAAATACTGCAAAAACCAAGTTGTTTGACATTTATTTGATTGAGTTCCATCTGTCTTTTTTCATAAGCAAGAGCAAAAAGAAATTGGACATAAAAATATAATTATAATTTTTATGGATTATTAACCAAAACCAGGTCTCTCTGGACAAATATAGAACGCCCATGACCACAATTAACATTTGTTAGCAGTTGGTATTTATTTTGAATAACTGAACTGTTGAGAAACTTATTGTCCTACAAGTTATGTTTTCAACCTAGTGGGTATTCAATTAGCTGGGCTGTTGACTAAGTGAACATCTCATTTGTTAAGCAGGTTATTTTTGTGACACTTGTTGATCAAATATATTGTTGTATAAGTGACGTCTAACAAGTGGTTATTCTGTTCACTTTGAGTCCTAAATGCCCCCTCAAAAGGTTCATTAATTATTCTTTTGGGTTTTATTTGTAAACGATTTCCTCTCTCCATAGCATAGACATTATTTACCAAACAGTCTGGAAGTTGAAAATTTCCTTTTATTCACAAAAAGGCATAGTGAATGTTGGCAACTAAGTGTGATTATTGGCAAAATTGTTGGTAGAGTTGGTTTAATAGATTGCTTCTTTTCTGGACCTTTTTTTAACTTGTCAGTTTGTTTGTTCAAATTTTGAAAAAATATATATTTTGAAGTTAAAATGAAGTTTTCTCCTGGAATTTACATCTTATTAGTTTTTTTCTGATTTTTAAGGCTACCATTGTAAAAATGGATGAAATGCTGAAATGTGCTGCCTAAAGAGGCCTTTTTTACCTTTAAAAAGACTTTTTTAAGCTCAAGTGAGATGGGTTTTTATTAACAATTTCCTTTTGCTCCATATCCAGTGCCTGCTTTTTTCCGCCCTCCATTTGTAACCGCCTTTTTCGTGATTTGTGTACACAGCTTTTTTTAAGTGAGAAACCAAAAGTGCGTCGCCGGGAAAATTTCATAGGTTTTATTAAGACTTGCGTCACAACATTTTTAACCACAAGCAGTTATTCACTATAAGAGATTCAGACCATACAACATAAAGTATAAATTCTAAAGAAATTTCATTTCTGGATCTACTCATGCAGGCTCATGTTGTCCTTTCCCTTTGTATTTTGATTTTGCCAATGTAAAGGTACATGAAATACTTGAATAAATACATTAAATAAATGGGAATGGGTGTTTTAGGACATCTTTAGATTGCTTTTCTGGTTAAATCTGAAAACATATTATACAAATTTCAGACAAAATAATGTGCTCTAGTTTAGTGTCTTCTAAACTTTTTCAATGTATGCTGTATGTTGGGATGAAAAAATCTTGAACAACAAAATTAAAATGACCAATTATGATATTTTATCATTAGCAGAGATCAACAAGATGAGGGTTTAATAAAGAGAACTAAAATTTTGACATAGAATATGGCTTTTGTAGAGTTCCCTGATGGTGAATCAAAACCACAATTTAAGCCAACAGATGTGAGGTAAGACATTGAATAATAAATTATCTATCTTAAGGGAACTAATATTCACGGGAAGAAGTCGCAAAAATCGCATTTTGTGGAAATTAAATTTCCCGGTTAATTTTGATGATGAAAAGTGCAATAACAACAACAAAAAGACTCCTGTTGTGGTTTTAGACTGATTAGGTTAAGGAAGAAGATTTAAATTGGAAGAAATATACGTCGTCAACGCAATTTCCACTGAAATAGTTAAATCCATGTTGCTATTCTGACTTTCTTTTTGCAGGAATTAATTTTTGCGGTATCCAAGGCTTGAAGATTTTTGCAAAAATTAGTTCCCTTAAGGTACTATATTATGACCCTAAATAGCCTATGAAATGTAAAGACTACATGCAGGGCAAAGATTGAGATTTTGCAATTTTTTTTTCAAAAATTAAATCCCTTTTCTTTTAGGATTTTTTTGGCGTTTTAACTTTCAATTAGTAGTTACTGTCATTACAATTTTAGTGATTTGCCACATGATGTTATTGAAGATATCAGTTGTTGTCTGAATCCACGGTTGTTGAGGAAGGATTATCGCTCGCTAGCTGGAAAAATGGGGATGACTCATCGTGAAGTAAAAAATATTGATTCTAAAGCTAACCAGACTGAAGAACTCATCAATTTATGGGTAACAGGTCCTGGTTCGAAGACAGTGTCAGATCTAATCAACCTTTTGAAAAGAATTGAGCGTCATGATGCAATTCGTATCCTCCAAGAACACGAATTCACAGGTAAACAACAATCTATTAAGGTATCATTATAACTTTATAAACAACTCATTTTAATAGTGTACTATTACATATTACAAAAATTTGAAATACTTTGACTACGTTGTTGAGAATAATTTATCTTGGAAGATTTATATTTATTTTCAGTCATTGAAACTCGACCAACCTCCATATCGTCAGCTGGCTCTTTAACCAAAGAACCTATTGAAAATGATAGTTTTAGTGGTATGTAATGATTGATACTATCATATGCCATGTTCTTCATTCTGTTTCTTTTAATTATAAAAACTTGTTGAAAGCTCAGGTTTGAAGATAAAAACTCACAAAATTATTATTTTGAAATGGAAACCTTAGTATAGTGACTAATGAATCTGTTATTTGAAATTTGTAGAGTTTTACTGATTTTGTTATTTTTTATGATGCTAGATACAAACAGTAGAATTCTGGAACACCCCTTCCACAATGGTAAGTTGAAATGTATTTTAATGGTTACAAGTAGAATGTATTATTAATCAATTCACATTAAAATCAAAATTGCATTTGAGTTCAATTTTGATAAAGTTAAAGGTATTTTTAGCATGTTTTGAATACCTAGAATATTATAAATTGAAGATTCTATAATTGAATCGAATTTTAAGCATCCAATCTTCTATATATATTTTAATTACTCAAAAGTAGTGTAATCACTCTTGTTCACTTGTTTTCACCTTGCTAACTATGTGGTTATTTTTTTCACTTTTAGCGCATTACCCTCCTGCTCCACCGTCCTATCAACCATCATCATACATGTCATCTTATGCAGCCTCTCACCACCCTTCAACACCGTCTACACTCTTGGCTGACGATCCAGATACAGGTCTGTAATAATTGATTTTGTATTTTATTTACAAAATTGAGGTTAAAAGTGACCTATGTAAACAAAGCAAGATAGGACAATTTTTCAAAAAATTATGTAAAGCATTTTACCTACGACTTTGATCTTAGTCATTGAAATAATTTTTTACATTGATTTTTAGATGAAGAAACAAATATGTCCATTGTATCTGGCTCGACGTCGAATCGAACCAGTTCGTCTTTGGACGGATGTAAGTCAATTTTTGTCAACAAAATAGACCAAACACATTTGTAAAACATATCTTTTATCTTTATTATCTTCTTTGATCTTTGCGACTTTGTCACTCCTTTTTATTTTTTTATTTCATAACAGATTTAGATGGCAGCAGAAGTCGGGCTAGTACTAACGATCGTAAGTTATTTTTGTGTTTTTATTCATAATGTAATGCTTGTTATAGTTAATAAAAAAAACTCAGCAATTATTTTGCATTACGTTTTAAGGATCTTTTTTTTATGAGTATATACTATTTTGGGTGAATGAAGCAAAAAAATTTGTGAATGGCAGGCAAAAACTTTATTTAAAAAACTCATTTTTACTGCTTTAGACAATTTCAATAAAAAAGGTTGTAAACCATAAAATTAATTTTGGAATATTGATATTTTAACTTTTTGACGTATCATCGTTTATGTTGACATACCACTTTCTGATTTTAATTTTTTTAATTTTTTTATCAACAGACCTAGAGTATAACAATCATCAACGTTATTCAGGTCATCACGCAACTCCTAGTAAGTCCTTTTGGTTCATTCCTTGTAAATCCTCACAAGACTTCACAAAACAGATATTGATGTTCTCACCTTCAGTTGGCTTAGAATTTGGATCAGGTTGCCTTGAACATGTCACTTTGGGGTGATAAAGAGCATTTAAAAAATTGTCAGATTTAGCTGAAATCAGTACTTGTTCCTTTATAGGCTTTTTTGTTTAGAATATTTAAGAATTATATTTTTTTCGACCCATGGGACAAGATTCCAGTTCCAAAAGTTTACTTTTAAGATTAAAATATCTCCAAAACGACCAAATTCGGAAATCTTGTTGTAACTTAATGCACATTTCATTTCCATCAACTTAGGTCAAAAAAGAACATTTTGAGTTGAAAATTAACTCTAAGGGTTAAACAACAGAGTGAACAAAATATTTAGAAATATCAATTCTAATCGTTTTTCAGCATTTTTGAGGAATTTGACCTAAGAAATGAGATTCCAATGAAAAGATATTTTTTTGAAATTTTTTTGTTTAAATACTCACCAGTTCTCTCCTTTCTGGGCTTTGATCAATTAAAAATTAGGACGCAGTTGTTGCTCTAGCCAAGCAAATAATATATATATCCTTTGAGCAAGACCATCGTATGCTTTGGTTCAGTTTTTGTTTTAAGAAAATTTAATATTCCTTGAAATATTTTTCATAGACGAATATCATAATCATCACTATCGGCCAACCTCGTCGCCACAAAACAATAACACTGGTAAATAGCATTTCTTAAAAGTAAAAAAAACACTTTTTTGCCGTTCGGAGGTTTTGAAATGAAATGAACCAAGAGATGATGTATGGTTTTTCATTCTTTCTTTAAAGGTGATTTTCTAAGAGACTTCCCAAGAGATTTTGTTCCGCCAACGTCCTACAATAATAGGCAAAATATGGTAACAGATGGTAAGGATATCTTAATTGATTAATTGATAAATAAACTTGTTAAACCAGTTTTCTGAAATATAAAACAATGACCTTTTTGAAGAAAAAAATATTTTAGTTAAAATGTAGAAATTTTAATTGTTTATTTGTGGCTTCAATATCCTTCTGTTGACAACTGACAGAAATTCCATGTTGGGTGTATATATCAAATATATCACAATTATTATTTGTCTCGAAGCCAATCAGATTGCTAATAGTTTATTACATCGCTATTTTCTGCTTCTGTTATTAAATCTTAGATTTCTATGACGACATTTTGGCGGAGAAGATGAGGAATAGAGACGGACAAGCTTGCGAAGGAAACAATGGTAAATATCCTTTTTTTCTCACCAATTTGGGCCAAAACAATGAGATTCTTGGAGATTGGAGTTCCTGAAGCTTTAGTTTTCTCATTTTTCTACATGAGGTTATTATGGGCTATGTTATGTTAATGCAATGAGTCAAATCTTCTTTTTGTCAATCATGTGTCATTTGTTTACTTTGTAAATTTAACATTATTTGAATGGTTTTAGTGCCACATGTTTTTATCTTTTATCTTTTATGTTGATAATCATGAAAATTAGCACATGGGCGCATGCTTGATTGATTAAGACTTTTATGATTGAAGTAGTCTTAATAATGATTTAAATAGCATCATTAAAAAATCAATCTTTTTGGTATTTCTTTTAGAAAACTTCCATCCTAATTACCAATTTAGATTTCGTGAAGGATCAGACGCTTCGACTTCGACCGGTGAGCTTTCATTTTCATTAATGTTTTAAAGCCAAATTAAAGACATCTGGTTTTATTTTGTAGTTGCATTCAAAGTTTTGACGTCGAAGATATGGTAATTCTTTTTTTGGCTTTCATTGGTATTATGGATATGACAATTTGATCTTTTAATGAAGTAGTGAACGCTGCTTAACTTGTTCTGTTTTATTTTTCAAATGAACCTGATGATGATTGTAACATCGACTAAAAAATACCAATGGTTATCATACGGTTTTTAAGTTTCTCTTCAGATTCTTGTAACAGTGTAAGACATTATTCTTGGGTTAAGTGCTTATTTAGAAATTCCGATTTATTTTTAGCAAGCTCAAGAATGGATGCGGGAATACAAACAGAAAAAGGTAAAAATAATTTTTTTTTAAACAGACTTTCTCTTTGGTTAACAAAATAAAGTTGTAGATTTTGAAAAATTTCTTCTCTAACAAATCCCGCGCAAATCTGAATTGTTTCTCTAGCTAGACATGTTGTCTATTGGTCATATTGTTTGATAAGTTTTCTATCTTTATTTCAGTATCACCAACTGTCGGCGAACTACCACCACAAATGAATCAAACCATATCCCCATTAGTCGGTAAACCATCACTTTGAATTCTGCTTCTTCTTTAATGCCGAAAAAACAACATTATGCTGTTCCTTCATCGTATTCTCCAAAACCCACTCAATGTCATGCTCGTTTGTTTAATTTTAATCCTTTTGCTTAATTCTGTCTGGCTTTTTTATTATTGCATTCCCATGGGATGTGGTATTGGATTGATTTTTGTGATTTTTCGCGAAATTGTTGATTTCATGCTTTTTGCCCAAATCCCCTAAGAAAATGAAAGAAAAAAAATTCGCGAAATTTAATCTTTATCGCAAAATATACAATTTCTTGATTCGCAAAAATATTTATCTTTTCAGCTTCTGACAAGATCGCATTACTAATTGGTAACACTAATTATAAACACCTGGAGGAACCGTTAGTCTTTCCACACAGAGACGTTTATGCTCTTGGACACGCGCTTGACGAGCTAGGATTTAAGGTGTTGACGCTCGTTGACTTGACCCTACGCGAGATGCGAACAATCATGTTGGCGTACTGTCAACTGCTCGGTCCCGGTGTTTTTGCCGTGTTCTACTATGGTGGCCATGGTTTTGAAGAAAACGGGAAAAATTATTTGATGCCGATAGATGCTACAACAACGAAGGGTGATGAGTTTATTCAAGCTCAAGAAATATTGACCGTATGTTAACACTCAATTCTTGTAATTTTTTTTGGATAGTTTTTAAAATACAAAGAATGATAAGCTGTTGATTCCAGATTTCTTGAATCTCACTTTCATCTTTCTTCATTCTTTTTTGTAGGAGATGAGACTTGCAAATACAGCGTTGAATCTGTTCATAATCGATGCTTGCCGTGTTAAAGGGTTTGTTTGTTTGTTTGTTTTGTTGAATTTTGATTTTGAGTAGACTTTAAAAAGCATTTTAGTTTAATTTCATTTATACTGTTTTATTGTATTTTATAGAATCAATGTTTCCAATACGCGAGGAACCTTGCAAAGGACTGGGTTTGGAAATACAATCATGGCGTATAGTTGGTATGGATTTTATATTTTATTTTGTGTTTAACACCAAGAAGGCAAAAATCTTAATAGAAAAATCTTAATCTTAATCTTAATTTATCTATTGTTGGTTAATACGAAAACCAGACTTTTTGTCGAACTGAATTTTTTTTCCACTTTCTTTAGCTCCAGTTCAATGCCAGCATTCGAGGCTCATGACATGAGCCACGGAATCTACATGACCCATCTATTACCGAGGATAAAAGAAGACAAACGCATCGAGCACATCTTGATGGAAGTAAATGCAGCTGTCCATGGCAACCAATTGGTTGTTCAACGACCAGTTTTTGAAAGTGATGCTATCGGAGATTGTAGGCTGACTTGCAAAATCGACTTGCAAGCGAACTACGAACATTGGTCTCAACGTTTTGACAAATGGTTTGAAGCAGCGCGTAAGTTGTTTTGTTAATTTTCAATATCAAATATATCACTCAGTGCAGTGGCATTATTTTCTAATGAATTTATCAAGTAACTTATTTTTTGGTAGTGTTTTGTTTCTTACGGTCAGTGTGATTTTTGATAGCATCAAGTGACGTCCTCTTCACGAGCTTCTTTCGAAGTAGGAATTCCTCTTTTCCAAGTGCATACAGACACCTTGTTGCATAGTGCTGACACTCTAACTACGTACGCTGGAGAGCATTAAGTTCTCGCAGGCGTAGTGTAGGCATAAATCCCACCACTCATCACAAAGTTTGGCTTCTCCCTCCCACTCTATGGGTCGGTTCGGTTCGGTTAAGGATAGGTTCACTTGCCATATGAATAGAACTCGGGTCTCATGAGCTAAAGTTGAGCACGATTACCACCATATCAAATGACTATCTTTATAGAACCACCTCCTGGACAAACAATCTTTCGGGAGGAAGAAAAGCTCCAGTTGCGTTTGGAGTATAAATCCATGTTTTCCAACATGCTTCAAATCAATGTAGCCATAAACAATTTAAATGACATACCGTTCTTCCTAAGAGATGTTAAACTTCGTAACACATCAGTAAGTTTTGCTAACATTACTCCTGTGAAACTTTGCAAACGCATAAGAACACAATCTAACACAAGACCACACTTTTGTCTATGAAAAAAAACTGCTTTGATATTCTTCTTTTGATATTTAAGTTTTCTACTTTATTCGCGATTTTTTGCCCTTTTCGCGAAAATTTGTCTCGCGAAATCGCGTGGGGTCGTCGATTCGCGAAATTAAATCCACGCGAAATCTTTTAAACTACCATTTTAGCAAAAAATAGTTATCAAAACCATGCAATTTTGGTAAAATATGTCCATTTTTAGAGTCATTTGCGAAATTAAATCCATGCGAAATTTTTCAAAGTCTTGACTCTGAATTAAATCCAAAAAATTTCATGCCTTTTTTTGCTCGCGAAAAATTAATCCGAATTAAGTATATCTCTAAATATTCATTTTGTTTATCCTTAGCATCTTGAAATTAAGGAGAACAAATATTTACCAGAAGGATATTTGCCACCACATTCGGGATTCAAAGAAGTGGTATCATTTCGAATCCGAGATTTACAAAAAGTGACTTATGAACTTCTCTTGGTACTGGAGATCACGGCGACTTTGAAAAACGAACCTTGTAACGTGGAAGTGAAATTGAACGCTGATTTCCCATTGATTTCTAGCTTCATTCAAGAATTCTTGTCCTGGATTACAGCTGATAAGAGGGCCACTGGTGGATTGAAAAATACCTGGGTGTGATGAGATGTAACGCATTCATAGTTGGATGTAGTGCATTCATAGTTGGATGTAGTGCATTCATTCATTCTCTGTATCACTCACCTTTGTACATAAACGTAAAGTTCCGATTGAATTGCATGTTTGATAGTTTGAAAGGAACCAACACGGAAAAAGAAAGAGATTATTATTTTAGAGATTTTTTTCTCGATTTTTTAAGCAATTTGTATAAAGTATTATTAATTAAAGACAAATTTTTGATTATTTTTCAACCGTCTTTATTAGATTCACTTTTCTTTTAATTTAAAATATTTTTTTGCCGTTTACATAGTTAGTGTCACGCAACCGATTGTCACCATCTACTAGTTCTTTGTAAGTTATTTTCGTTAGTCTTAGCTCCTAATTTGACATTCTTTTAACAGCAGCATGGAAATCGAAACAATTTCTGTTTTAGTTAAGATTTTGGAAGTACATTCCAACACTACAGGCTGGGCCTGCGTTTTGGGAAAACGTTTCAAGTCTCATTGCATTGATAGAAGTTGTAAAAAACTGCTTTTTGTTATGGTCGTCAAATCGATATTTTCATGTTAGACTTGTTTCAATATCATTATTTTTTTTTGTTTTCGTTAAGTCTTTTTGTCCTCTACTGATTAAATTCCGTCTATTTATTTTTATTTTTTTGCTTCACTATTTTGTTACTGTGTTACATTTGTTTTATCTTCGTTGAAATTTGTGCTTACCTTCTACTTTTAGCGCCAGAGTAACAATAAATCTTTTATTTAAAGTCACCTAAAACTATTTTCTAAGATCATATGAAAAGTTGTCGAAATCGACTTTGTCGTGTTCTACCTCGCTATATTTTGTGATGATTTATCTGGCCAAACCTAACCCAAATAATCCTCACACGGTATCGCTTTACCTAAATGACCATTGAAGAACAAACCGATTCTTTCATGTAAAATCCTTCTCTTTTCTCCTTTGTAACCACTATGTAAAATAAATTGATTTCCAAATCAAGCAAGTCTTTAAATTTTAAGCGGTTTATCTCATTTATCACATTCAAATGTCCTTATTTTTATTCTCTTGATTTTGTTTATATTCTAGTGAGATTTCTCCCTTGAGATGTCTCTGATATTTTTTTGCCAATTTATTAGGACGAGAAAAGAGATGTAAGAAATTTATTTATGTAAACTGAAATTATTAAGAAATATAAATAAATCATCATTGCTCTATACTTTTCTTTTTCTGATCAACATAGTCCACAGAGAAGACCTACATTAAGGGAACTTATTTTGGCGAGAACTAATTTTGGCGAATTTGGCGAATTTGGGAAAAATTCGTCAAAATTA
>JAUJPO010068867.1:0-12021 GCA_032270745.1 Tiaropsis multicirrata
AAACTATAGTTGTAAATTTTATTTTATTTTTAGTAAAGTTTAATATATACCAAATTAAATTGGTGATAAAAGAGACAAAAAAAAAATAATGAAATCACAAGAAGGAACTACACAAGGTACGCTATCTACGCCTTGAGGATAACAACGATGATGAATATTATGTTGATGGCAATTGCCAACCAGCACAATAAGATGGTTGGTTTCGCTAACGATATCACCGCGGCATGCGACATTGCATCACTCAAGAAATGGTGGGATCATCTTCTCGAAATTGGCCCTGTCTACAAATACTTCCCACAACCAACCATCATGGCTGATAGTGAATTACACGAAACTCGCCGAAGCAACTGATGTGTTTGCAGAGACCCGTATTCAGATAACCATCGATGGTGAACGTCATCTGGGACAGAAGAAAAACAAAAGAAAATATATCAGCGAAAAGATCAACAAATGGAAAGATGAAATCAACCTCCTCAGAAATTGCTGAAACGCAACTTTAATCTGCTTATGCTGCTAAAGTCACCAGCTACCAACATCAAATGATTTCTTACGAGCTATCCCTGGAATTTCTGAAGAAATGAGACAAATTGATGAAGTAATAAGACACCGACTTATTCCTGCTTTGGTCGGCGGCCACATCATTAAATATAATGAAAGAATCCTTGCCACCCCGTCTTGGTGGTTTAGGACTGAAGATCCTAGATAGTGATTGGGGGAGCTAACTCAATTGACAATGCACTAAAGTTCAAACCCGTTGCAACAAACGTTTTGGGAGACGCGACGTTCCATTTACACAAGTGGCACTTCAATGTTATTGAGCTAGAAGACAACAACCATTCAGCGATACTCGGTGTTTCATGGAACAAGAGACTGGATACATTCACTGTCAAATTTCCAAAATCAGAAACTGAAGAAACCAAAATAGGAGAACTGAAGTATTTGCCTTCAATTGGCATTGCATCACCAGTTATCATACAGATCAATATGTTGCAACAAACTTGGATGGGACCAACATCTACCAGTGGACATGTAACAAAAATGAAGAAAATGGCTAAATCATATCCCTGGAGAGATCACAATACCACGTACGATCGCCAAAGTTGACGAGATTCAAGAAATCACCCTTCACGCCTTTGGAAGGGTTCTTGACAGCTTCAAATCACTCATCGACTCATCAGGTAATCCGACCAGAGAAGATTTATTCGAACTATTTCTCAAGCTTTCAGACGATGGAGAAATGGCTGAAGCAAGTTCGCAAGGAAGAGGAATTTCCTGGCAAATCAAAACAACAAGTGGCAGTTCAATTTAAGTCATGCACCTTGTTAAGGAGAAAGATTTGAAAGATTTGTTGGATTAATGAAACAAACACTTTGGAAGACACTTGGGACGATTACACCAAGACTAGAGGAGTTCAAATCAAATATGTTCGAAGTGGAGACGACGATGAACAACAGACCACTGGGATATCGAAGATGACATCCAATCAACAATCCTGATACCAAACGTGATGATGTTTGACTACCTGGTGGAGATTCCAAAGCTGGAGAGCATTAAGGAGGACCTTGATGTAAGTATCGACCTGAAGAAAAGGAACAAACACCTTAGGAGTGCAAGACAGAAGATTTGGTCAAACGAGTACGTTAGATACTTACGTGAGTACGCTAGATACTTACGAGAGCGGCACCAACTTAACAATAACAAAGGAAGTCAATTCAAGGAAGGAGACGTGGTGATCATCAAGGGAAACGAGAGGAATCGAGCGCATTGTAGCTTGGGTATCATCCACAAAGTGATGCCAGGTAAAGATGGCATCATTAGAACAGTCCGACAACGCGCCGGAAAGATCTCTTTGGAACGTCCTCCTGAACATTTGTATCCACTGGAACTTTCCGTAGAACCGAAAGCGATGAAGAAACAAACGGATGAGAACGACAAATGGAAGAAGTGAAAAAAGACCAAATTTACTATTTTGTCTTTTTATTTTACTAGTGCGCATGGGCTTGTTTTTTATGAAAGCTCACGTGTGTTCGTGAGAGGTAGTTAGTGATGGGACTTCAAGATAGTAGAGAGATTTTAGTGAAGGACGTTGGAGGGGATTTTAACTACAGGCGGGTGATTCATAAAAAAAGGCACCCCTAGCATTTTTGACGTAACTCGAAATTTACTTATCTAATCGCAACAAAACTTTAGATAGATGCTGTTTCCCTAATATATTTGCGAAATACGTGAAAAATTTCAAGTTGGTGCCTTTTGTATTCATGAAAATATGGAAAATTGATCAAAAAGTACGAGTTTTAGAAGTGAACAGAAGATTTTTCTTTTGACGTCGAAAATGAAAAAGTTGAATTTCTTCATTTTTAATTGAACGCGATGCCGCATATATGTTTGAGATGATAATTCCTATGAACTTCGATCGAAATGATTGCAAAAAAAAATCCCATGCTAAAAAGTTGTTACAATGCATAAACATTCGAATAACTAAAGGACTAGCAACATAAGCATCGAGTTGTCAGGCTCAAATTCAAAATGTCCTTTAGCAAAGAAGACAAGATAATCATCAAGCATGACAGAATGGATAAGAATTATAGGGTGAGTTTACAAACAAAGGTTGGGCGAAAGGAGGTTTAAAAGGGTGTAACTTATAAGATCAATGCAACGGGAGATAACGAGAGGTTACCTGGAAGTAGACGCTCAGTTACGGCTACTACAGAAGGAATGGCTGAAGATGTTGAAGATCTAATCTGCAGCCAAGAAGAGATTTCTTGAACGCATGAAAGTCAAATAAAGATATCTGAAACGTTCAGCATTTCACAAAGCTCTGTAAGTCGAATCTCAAATCGGTGTTTAGGTTTTACTGCATACAGATAATAAAACACGACGCATAGAGTTAAAAGTAAAGAAATTCAACCTTTTCACTTTGGACGTAAAAAGAGAAATCTTTTGTTCACTTTTAAAACTCGTACTTTTTTATCAATCCTCAATATTTTCATGAATACAAAAATCTTATTGCGGTTAGATTAGTAGATTTAAAGTTACGTCAAAAAAGCTAGGGGTGCCTTTTTTATGAATCACCACTAGTGACGTTTGTAAATACTTATGGCGATAGAAGGAAAGATTTTGGTATTGTTTTTAAACATCGGTGACTATTTGTGGCCGTTTTAATTTCCTAGCACAGAGTTTCATTAGCAGTACAGGAGCATTGGGAATACAAAAGGGATGGCGTTTTTTAGGCTGCTCCATTGACATCTGTGGGACAGAATTTTCAAATTGATTGGTTTTTTCTACATCTTTATCTATCTTTTACGCTCCCACAAAAATAATTTTCACATTTCCATTTTATTTTCGGTATTGTTTTTAACGTCAAAATGTACCCACCTTTTCTAGAGGGACTACAAAAGGAACGTTTTATTTTTTAGTTGACGTCTTCTTCGTAAAAAAGGTTTGAAGTTTAATATTTTGTAAAAAGTGTTTAAAGGGCAAATATCTAGTCATGAAATAGTACAAAGGGACGTTTATTCCACTCCTGTATGTGAAACAATCAATCAGTTCAATTTATGGAATCTATAGACTTACCAATGTCATCAAACAATGAATTCCAAAAAGAGGACGAGAAACGAGAAAAAATGCCCAGCGGAAGCCTTCGAGAAAAAGTCGGCCACTAAAACCACCTTCTTTCCAGGTACCTTTGGATTATCTAAAGAGCCAGATGTTAACATAGATGGTTAAAACGAACATTCAAAACACTAAAAACCAAAAAGCCGATAAGTAACCGAAAAGCGACAAACGACAAACGACGACAAACGCAGCAAAATTGCGTAGTATTAATGATTCAGACAATATCCTATTGAGTCAACTATCTATTGTAAAAATTAATTTTGTAAATGATCAAGATGTCAAAATAATTGTATCAAAGTTTTGGAGTTTTGTAGGGGATTTTAACCGTTTTTTTCAGTTATATAACCCTTCTTTGTCACATCAGTGACCTTCTATTACTTTTATTAGACTTCTGCTAGTAGGACTTCAGAGGTCTGCTATCTAATTAATTTTATGGCGTGTAATTATGAGATATACATTTTTTTGGTTTTCCAAGAGTGACTAATAAGGGCTCAAGACAAAACAAGCCTTGTCAAGATTTCTTACGTATCTTTTTCTGAAAATACACAACTCTGTGTTGCTAGGACACTAGACTGTTATATCAAAAGAACTACCAGTTTGCGTAATTCGATTTCCCAACTGAAAATATCTCATAACGACCTCATAGCGATGGTTGATAAGTGTACAAGTGTCTGGATAAAAGAACTTTTAAAAGAATCCGGGGTGGACACTTCAATTTCAAAAGTCATTCTACCAGACAGATCAGCGTTAATTTCAAAAATCAACATTCACTAAACACTAAAATAGGAAAATACCCACAGAGGTTTCTTTTCAGAATGCTGTTTTTAGTCGTGGTAAAACAAATTTGAACAGAGGTAGATTTGAGGTTAAAAGCTTTGGACAGACGTTTGAGGCTGTGATTTTTAGTTAATCGTGAGTGAGTGGGAATCCAGTATTAGATCGGCTGACGGAGATTTTGATTTGAAATTGAGGCTTGTGCAAGGGCGCAAAACGCTATCCCGATTTAAATGAAAAATCGGAGTCAACAATCTAATACTGACCCTCCCGCCAGATTACTTTGCGCCCTTGCACAACCCTCAAATTTACAATGCAATTGTTGCTATGTACATTTATTTTAGTTCGTTCGATAAACCATCATTGTTTATCATTGTCTTTAATTTCATCATTCAAAATTAGCTATTCAAAATCAGTTTATTTTATTTCAAATTTCAGTATTTGAACAATCAAACATTTTATGTTTGTTGTTTAGTTTTGCTAGCTTGGATAGATAGACGTAACATTTCCAGCTCAACTGTTTCTTCGTTTTTACAATTATATTTCTCTTTCTCTTAGACATAGGCATTTCAAGGTTACTTGATAGATCATGGTAAAATGTTTACTCTAATAACGTAATTTCAGACCACAAGTAGGTATCCTGGTGTTGCGTGAAGATTGGAGACACATAACAGGGTTTTGCCTCAACGTGTTCCACTAGTATTGTTCCAATCGCTCCAAGTGGATCTTGACCTACCACTTACTTCTCTACTGAAGGAAATATACACCTATCATTACGTCATCGAAACAAGGTATCCTCCATTAAGATGTCGTGACATGACTTGTATTCCAGTACACGTGCACCAAACTTTTTGAGAGTAGCATTTTTACGCAACTTTGATATTAACTTGTTTGCTACGTAATGGATCCATAAGACGTTTGTGAATGGATTGAACGCTTCCCAATCATTCCTGAAGCGCAGTTAGAAGGAAACTTGAATGTCAACAGTAAACGATACTTTATGAAGAAAGAAAAGAAAAAAAGATGCTACGTAGTTACTATCAACTTCGTGAGTGTAGTTTAAAAACCCTCCCATTATTCGGACTGTTTACACTCTAAGAACAATCTACTTACTTATCAGAGGATGCGTTCATAGATAAGTGTTAACTCCCACAGTAAGAATTCATCACTTACTGGTTATGTGTTTTCATGTGTCGGTAAACATCAAACTGTTCATCGCCTTTTCCTTCGAATAAAACATCATCTTTTCTCAAGTCTGTATATACAACACAATCCTCTGAAAATGAAGGGATGAGATGTTTCATACTATGTATCTTACAAAAAAAAGGTGTCACAAAAAACAGCCAGTAACATTTCGACTTTATTCTCTGTTCTTCTGTAGTATTATACACAACTTACCACTAAGCAGACGAGCCAGCGTGAAATCAATAATTGTGACGACAAGTCCACATGATGCTATCGCGTATTCTTCTCCTTCTACAAGGATGTATAGGTCTTTATTTTTATCTTCTATTTTCTCAATCAGGATGTTTCCCCAATGTAAATCACGATGTTCAAATTGCATTGAAAGCTCAGCAGAAGCCATGGTGGCCACAAGCTTGAAAATGTCAAAAACAAGGTTCAAACATTTAAAAAAGTATTTACAATTGAGGTAGACTTTTCTTCAAACTACTAAACAATATCGCGATATATCGGACGAACAGCGACATGCAACCTTTTGATTACTTTTCGACGCAAATTCTCTAACAAAAGTATTAATATGAATGGTTTGACAGAAGGAGAGCTCCAAAGATCTTCATAGGATAAAACCGATCCATATGACACTCCATTCGCGATATACCATGCAAAAAAACATACTTGTTTCAAGATGCTCACAGCTTCTTTCATGGTGTTGATTTTACACTTTTCAAGATCTTGACCACCAAATCGATTTTCAAACACTACATACTTTTGCTCTGCACCATATAAATCTGAAGGAAAATCAAAAGAAAAGGAACTTACATTTTCGCGAGGCGGAAAAAATACAAAAGTTTAGAAATTTACTTTAGCGAATGGTCAATCTGTATATTTTGCAAGATTTTTTTTACTTTTGCGAATGTACAATTTCATTATCTTTTGCACGAATTGAGTTTTGTAAATAATAAAGTTTGAAACCCTTCCATGGTCCAAAAATAAGATGAAGCCTATAACTTTCTTTCTTATTTCTACACTGAATTATAAAAAAAGACAAACAAAAATTATCATTTTCCACGCAAATGGCTAAAACCACATTATTTTGCGGGAATTAACTTTTGCGAGTTCTGTCTTTGGTTTTGAAAGAAATTTTATAAATGAAAAAAGGTGGATAACGCTGCGTTACGAACACGTCATAATTATTTGTACTTGTATTTTTCCCAGTTTCAATCCCAAAATCCTTTTTGTTGTCGTACAAACAGAGAAATTGGAGTTTATTTTTAGATTCGCCGTGGTATGCTATTAGGATAACAAATGGAAATGAGGATATGCCGCAAGTATTCTATTTTCTCACCAGGGTGCTCGTTTTGACAGTCATTCTTTTTGTCTTCTTCCCATTTCTCCCAAAGATCTATCAGGTGACATGTAAATGGGCCTTTACAGTAACTCAAACTAGTAATTAAAAATAATCTGAAACATAACTAAAGAAGTAAGAATTTCACTAATTGTTTTTACATTTTTAACTCTTTTCGTGCCAATGTCGGATTAAAATACCCGACATGTAAATTTTCTATTTATTTGCCAGACATAAGAATTTAAAATTTCTTTGTCGAAGGGGTTAAAAAGATGTCAATTCTATTGCCAAAAAATATTATTCTCTCACAAAGTTTTCCTATATTCCCAACAACTAATTTTTATTAACAATGGAATGCTACTCATCCGAGTCTCTCAAGCTACGAATTAAGGTAAAATACCCAATGTTGGATATATCCGACATTGGCAATGTGATTGAAAATTTACATGTCGGGTATATCTGACATTTGCAATAGATATTGCATTTATTTTAACAATTCGACAATAGTGGGTTAGAAAATAACCCCTCGGCAAGGAAAGGGTTACGGCCAAATTGTCTTATCAACTAAGTGTTTTCTTTTTCAGCTATTGGGTTGTCGATGCCATAATAAGACCCCTGAGAACACGCCTGAAGATTTTGGACAAGATTTTACAGATTGAAGAGGGTAAAGATTGAAGAGCTTTCAGAACTAAAACCAGTAAAAGAAGACGAATACTTTTGTTGTACCTTTTTAGTTCTATGAATCCCTCAACACAATTCTCAGGATAAAGCTTTTTCTCCTAAGTTAAAAAGAAATGAAATAAAATATTCATCGACATTAAAGTAAATCAATTAGAACGATTGGCACGAAAACGTGAAAGAAGAAATCAATAAAAATCAAGCCTATTCTTATGCAAAAATAAACATATATTAAGCTTTTTAGATGAAATTTAGATGAAATGAATTTTTGTTGATGAAATCTTGCTTACGTGACTTAGTTGCTTCCAATTAGATAGTTTTCTAAAATAAAAATTATGAAAGTTATGTTATAAAAAAGGTTGCAGCAATATTTCATGATTCGAAAACTGGTTTGCTTCAGATCAGATATTCAAATATTGATCGAAGGTGTGCTGAAATGGTAGCAATCGCCGGATGCTTTCGAAGTAAGTAAAACGCATAAAATGGAAAGTTGAAGCAGAAGAATTTACTTAGAAATAACGATCTCTGGCAGCACATCATCCAATTTCATTTGTTCTGTACTATTGCCAACTGGAACTATCTATGAAAAGATTTTTGCAATGTAACAACCCTTTGCTTAGGTCCATGTTTTCGCGTTCGTTTATTATATTCTGTAACTTTGTGGGTATATAGACTTAAGCTAAACGTTCGTCTGTGACCAAAAAGGATTGGATACATTGAGATTTATAATCTTATTTTAAGGCGGAACAAATCTAACTTTTTGCTTCACAAGAAAAATGACTCAATAAATTTGATTGTGAGGATAAATGTTTCTAATATGTTATGTGCTCAAACAATGCCCTCATAAGCATTTACTTAACCCCACGGGTTATGCTTCTCCCAAACAGTCATTATAGTGTGTTAACATCAATGAAACTGAAAACTCACTTTTAATGCAGTACGACAGCCATTTTCATTTTTCAAATAAACTTCCCCATAGGATCCTTCACCAATCTTACGCTTGATGCTGAAAAAGGTTCATTGAAGTTAAAAATGAAATAAAAAATTTATTTTTAATCCTTAAAACTAAATTTCAAAACAAAATACTTTAGACATAATCGTAAATGTCGAAGGAAGTTAAGTGTTGCTTTTTTTGCAACCTGTACATAACCAACGTCGCTAAACCCCTACTATCCCATTTGTACAAATACATTTAGAATACCCTTTTCCAACAATATCTATTAATGGAACATCATCATCTTGATCACAGAAATTTAGAATCTTCTTTTCAGCATCAACATAGGTAAAGGATTTTGATAGAGCTTCCTTAAAAATATAGAAAGAAAATAACACACGCTTTGAATACGAGATTGCTGGTTAATAGCACTCGTTCCAATGTATCATGACCTCGGTCAAAAATTTGTTGACTTGAATTACACTGACTGGTTGACACAAATCACCCCTGTCGGACGTACTTAACTACATTGTGCTTCAACTTCAGTATTTTTGCAAATAAGTCAAAGTTCCAATTAATTGTAACTTCAAAAACCAAATAATTATTTGCTTTCTTAGAACTTGAAATTGTCCTTTAAAAAAAGAAAAAACACTCCCATTAACTAGAGTGTATACCAAACCTTTTGGAAATTGAATTTTCTAAGATATGCGCTAAAGTTTTTGGCTCGTTTTTGCACAAAAACTTGTTTTTAAAGGCCCAAAATTTTCAAAAAATGAAAACCCAGGTGTACCAAATCCATCCATTTTCGGCTCTTTATGCTGCCCCAAACACAGACAAATGGGAAAGGGAGAAAAACTTCTAAAAAGTTAAATTGACATACTTTGAATGAAACATTTGTTTGCCTCAAGTTAGAAACTTCAGAACAACATGAAGAGTTGATGCTGATTATTTCGTATCGTTTCCTTCCATTATCTCCTAAACTGATATTGACAACTTTTCGACATGCAAAACCTGAAAGTGGTGTAAAGAAAGGTTAATGCTCTGAACTGAGGAACTGAGAAAAAAGAGGTATCCTGCTCTTCTCTTGGAACTGAGTGTTTTGACTGGTAATGTGATCGTAATGACAGGCGAAGCTTCCAATGTTGATGTTTTTGCAAAAAGGAAATGCCATAATTTTACCCAAAATGATTGAAGCTATATTTTACAGTTACATGTTACATTGAGTTTGTAGTGAAACCAATGGCTAGTTGCTCCAATTTTGAGTCCTTGTGATTCTGTAAACAGAGCATAGTTCGGAAAGGGGTCTTATCCCCCCTTCTTAAGTGATCCCCCCTTCTTAGAATTGATCCATCCCCCATCTTCTTAACACTTTTGTACTATAAAAAATGGTTATTGTGCAATAGCCCCTGGAAAAAAATACCATTTACAATCATTGAATTTCGAGCAAACAATAGGTAAAAAGGTTAACGTACATTGGATATATAAAATTAAGATTTGTTTAGGTTAGCATTTCGCTTAAAGGTGCATAGAAATAAAACTAATTTCTTCAGTAAGAATCGCAAGTTGTGTTTTCTCAAGTTTGAGAAAGAAAGTCGTCTTTCTGACCAAAAATGTCGACCCTTCCACTGGAAAATTTGCGATCCCACCCCTTCTTGGGTTTTTCGGAAGGTGTCATCCCCCCCCCCCCTTAAGAAAGGGGGGGGGGTTCGAACTATGCAGAGACTCACTAACTATATTTTAATGAAATTTTACATGACCTTTTTAATAATATTCTTTGTGACTTAACAAGAGTTAATATATCTGGCTGTAATGACTCAAATACAAAAGGTTACAAAATCAATAGCTGGCAGAATTATGAGACTTACTATAGTCAGAGGAGGATAATCTTTCACAGCCTTTTTTGGGCGCTTTTAACGGTGTATCAGCTTTTGACTTTGGTGAAATGGCCCTCAGAGAAGTAATTCCTTTAGATTTAGGAGACAGAGGTGTATCTTCACATAGAACGATTGGGGTTGAGTGATCACTAACAGATAGACTTTCAAATAAACCAGCCATTTTGTTAATCTGGAGAGGCTTAACTTTGCAAAACACTTCATCAACTTCATTTTCTTGAGATGAACTTTCATTATCACCAAAGTCATCCAGAGAGTTCATGACTGACAATTCATTTCTTGGCTCACTATTTTCGTTGTTGTTTGAGATTGATATTTCTGGGGGCCTAGATAGAAAGAATATAATTGTGGTCCGTTTGTGATGATTGCCCTGCCTGGCAAAAAAATGAAGGCCATAAACAACCTTTTTAAATCAATACAAAGACTTTTGCCCTACTTTGATATTTTGTATTTTTCTGATCACAATGAAATTGATACTATGGCCGATTTCATTTTATAATAATAATAAAATCTACGTCCACCTATTTCTGGGCTTGGTAGGATATGGAACAGTTTCTCCAAACATAAGGCCTACTTATGTTTGAGAGAAGCTATTCCATACCTTATCACTCCTATATTCTTGCTCATGGCAAGTTTACAATAATTATTCACAGTCATATTTTTACATTCAACATCTTGGTCAACAAGAGTTTTAACAGGTCGACCTTTTTTCGTATTCCGATCATTGTTAAACATTATCAATTTTGTTGTCAATTTTGCTTGTGCTGCTGCCTTATCCTGAGCTATTATTCTGTAATATGCGAAGAGCTTGAAACAGTTTGTTGGAAGATCGCAAAAGCTGGCAACGAATGAACAACCTTAAAGTAGGTCAAAAAATACTGAAATAATTACCTGATATCAGCTTTGGCACCAACAATTTCATCCCAATCATCAGATTTTAAGTTTTTAGAGGTTTTGTATTTCCCATATGTTTTGATTGTCTTCATTTTACACTACTTTAGAGGAAGAAAATTTTGCAAAAAAAGCCTTCATAAGACAAAGATATTTCAAAATTTTGGTAATTTACTTTTGCAAATGGCCCATTTTGAGCATCACGAGAATTAACCTTTGCGAATGATGACATAAGAACTTTTTGCAGTATTGAAGTATATACTAATACTTAATTCTGGAATGGCAAATTTAAATTCAACTATTTTGCGGTATTCTACCGGAAGTTTCATAAAAAAGAGAACAAGTTTGAAATCAAAGAATGAGAGATCTAGAAATAATGCTATCAGTCAGCGTAATTTTTTTATTGGAAAGAGGAAAGATTAACTTTAAAATTTTGAGCTATCATACATTAAATTTGCTCCACACATTCAAAAGATTATATATAAGAAAAACAAAATATTTCATTTTCAAAAAGACGTAATTTTTGGCAAACAAGTGATACATTTATGGACCTACCTGGTTATAAAATAAAATTAAGCCTTAACGCCATAAGAATGAAGGAACGAACAAATGAATGAGCACAGCTCAATTAACAGGCGAATGAGTTACAGCTATTATACCAGGGAAAGAGAACCTTTGTCGTATCTTTAAAAAAATCATATCATAGGTAT
>JAUJPO010068878.1:0-12020 GCA_032270745.1 Tiaropsis multicirrata
CTCCGAACAGGCATAATGGACGAATCTTTGGCACTTCCTACATTGTAGCATGTCATTATCTTTTATGATCTCATTTGCGAAACATTTATCGGCTGTACAGGACCCATATTTTGGTGAAATTTCGTTGTTGGATTTTTATTAATTTTCACCATTTTGTTGAATTTTTCAGGAGCGTACCGCACAGATTTTATTTGACGTCATAACGTAATGAAAATTTACACTTTATTGATAGAAATATGAAAAGCTTCACCTGTTAATACAACACCACAATTATTGAGAGTGAAGGCAACTTCAGTAAAAATTGCATCCCTCTTGTATAAGCTTTCTTCGTCGTTACTGTAAGCTTCACTTAAATCAGCCAAGAACTTCTCCTCCTCTAAAAAATGAAGCAAAAGTCAACTTTGATTACACACTCAGGTTGATGTGAAGCAAATGTTACATCTTACAAAATCACCCTCTTTTACAGTTGTCAAACAAAGACTACAATCATTATACCTGATGTCAATGCAAGATCTTTATTTTGGCTACCATCATTTTCTTCTTCATTGTTTGTATGATGGTATGGGATATAACTCATCGCCCATGATCCCCAAGACTGTTGACCTGATTGATTGTTCTTTTGATTGATCTAATATAGAAAGTAATGGAAGGGTGACGACAGGTTTTTTTGGAGTGTATTCAAGAAGGTTTTAATTGCTTTTCAAAGTATAATTTAGGAAACTTTAGGTTTTATAATTATGATTGTTAATTGAAAGACTATACATTATTATTGACTATTATACATTATACCTTTTCATTACTTGCAGTTCCCGCAATTTTTGAGAAAACATTTTTTCTCATTGCAGCAATAGCTTCAAATTGTAATTTCTTCTCCATTTCTTCAAGACATTTCTGAAAATAAAAAATGAAAATCTTAGATGGGAAGAAGAGACAATCATTCTCTATCTCTCCCGGGAGAGAGAGAAACAAAGTTTAAAAAAAGACAATACTTTTAGGAATCATAACTTTTTTAAATTTGGTTCAGTATTTCCCAAGCTTTAAAAGCAAAAAACTACTTTTAAAAAAGTGCAGAAATAGGTCAACTTTCTTTGGGTATAAGATTAAGCTTTTTTATGTTTTTATTTGAAAATTGCCAAATTTTACTTCTCTTCCCATTTTGTCATTTATTTTTTACGAATATTGTTTTTCAAACCATTATTGTAATCATTGATGAAGTTGCCCCATTTTGGAATCAATTGCTTAAACTTAATACCTCCTTTTTTACTTAATAAGCTTCTAATTTACCAGGTCAGTTGGGTCGATTTGTCCTTCTTGTGTCAATACTTTGGTGTATTTGGGGATATACTCGTTAAGGAGGTTAACATGCTTCATGATGAACATTTTCTTAGACCGTCGATGCTTATCTTTGATCGGTTCCAACACTGTTTTGATAGCAAACCTCCACCATGCTTTGGAACTAAAAAGGCATGAATATTTATTTAAACTTTGTTTATGTGGGTATAAATAAAAGAAAGTTCAGATTTGATAACTCAATTTTTTATAATTCACTTTGAATATTCTTTGATCCTTACATTTATGCTTTGTAGATAACAACAAACTTTAACCGAATAATTTGGTGAAAATCTTACTCCTCATGAACTGATACAAATGGTCTCCATTTTTTGTTCTCCTTCTTTTTAAAGAACATGCTAATCTCTTCTGAAATATCAGTGATTAATTTGTATTGCCCATTCGATAACAAGGCTTGAACAGCATCAAATAGCACTTCTATGTGGAAACGTGGACCGTCTTTCATTGCTAAAGGACTGGTAGATGCATTTCTACATATCCTTGCTTCCCCAGAAACAGGGTTCAAGATGTAATTGAATTTCTAGAAAAAATAAGTGATTAAAATCCTCATAACAGTTCAAATATAAATTTAAAAAATGTCTTTGACTCTATTGTGTTGGGAAAATCAAAAAACCAAAAGCCACAACAATATTTAGTTATGAGTTATTTTTTTGAGAGACTTAAGAGTGTGATACCTCAACCTCTCAGATTTGGCTGAAAATTTCTGCTTTATATCTCTTTATATCCACAACAAACTTTTTAAGAAAGCCTTTCCAGTGGCTCTGCTATACAACTTACAAAAGATACAAAAGATCTCGATGAGGTTAAAAAAGGGTCAATGAAATAATAATGATTTGTAAATTGCCTAAACTTTGCTGTTGGTCTTTGCTAAAACTGCCTTGATCAGTTCCGTAAATTTGCCTGTCCTTTTCAATTCTAATTTGTTTCAATCTTACATGAATTTAAAGCAGATTTATTAATAATATTTTTTACACAAAATGCCTTTGGTTATGAAGAATTTCAAATTTTCAGGAAATGACTCTATAACATATGTTTGGGTGATGCTTTTTATATTATATGGGATCAGAGTCAAAAATAGTGTGATATTTCAAAAAAGAGCAAAAGGCAACTTTCTTGAATAAAATTAGCAATTTTGAACATTTCTTTTGAAAGTTGAAAGAGTGGCTGGCTTACATACCTGTTTTGGCCTCCTAGAGCCAAAATAATTGTTTTTTATTATATTTTATTTCATTAGAGAGGGGAAAGTTTAACTTAACTTTTGAGGTATAACTTTTCAAATTCGATTCAGTATTTATAAGCTTTTAAAGAAAAAAATAATTGTTCAAAAAATGTAATAAACCAGCCGAGGCTGGAAGGTCAGCCAAAATAGCCTAGAGAGCATAGATGGATTAACAAAATAAAATATGCTTTCTGCGCTCACGAGGAGCCCAAAGGTGTAAATATGAAATAGCACTCGATGGACTTTAAAAAAATGTATGTAACGTTTGCGAAATCTTAATTGGAAAGGTAGCACAAAAATAATTAGCAATGTACAACCTCGAAAATAAGGTTGTAGACATTTTTTAAATAACAGAGAAAATGACCAAAAACACAGTGTAATACTACTCCACTCAAATGCTTTTGGAATGGGTCTGTTGGCATATGGTAGCAATACACGTTTTTTTATTAGAACACCAAAATTTTGGTTGAGGCTGGATGTTTTTATTTTTTCAACCATTTTCAGCCTTAGATGTTCAAAGAAAATGTAATAGCAGGCACGGAACGTTGTTTTACAACCAAAGAATGATGTTTCAACATCAGAATGTTGTTTGCATGTTGAAAAAATGTTCAAATAATGTTGTGTGTCGGGGAAACCTTTTATTTTAAGCATTAAAAAATCCCTTGCAGTAGAATTTTTTTTCTTCATTTCAGCCTTGGCACGTTCTTAAGATGTTCTTAATTTTTGAACAAATCTCATCCCCAATGTTCTTATAAAACAAAAACGTATAGCTGACCTTGTTTAGATCAACCTTTTGACCGAGATTGTACAATATTATATAAGTCAGTGGAAAATTAGAATAAGACGTAACATAATAAAGTAATAGAACTGGTATGTTTTATAATGATATAGCTTTCCTGAAAGTTGTAATGTAATTTCATTTACCCAAAGAAAAGTTACAACTGTTCAAAGTTTACTGACACGATCAAGCATCATCTACTTTTTAATTAAAGAAAAAACCTACCCAAAAACATTTTAAAACAAAGAAAAAGAAAAAGAAGAGCAACAGTTAAAACCAACAGTCCTTCTATTTATTTGCAAAACAATAGCTTTTTTTAATTAATTCAATAAATGAAAGTGTATACAAAAGTTAAGCACATTGTTTTCTTTTATTATATTTTTTCTTTTATCATATTTTTTCTCTCTATTTATTATTGACGGATCATAGAAATAAAAAAAATTCGCACCAAAATCATTTCCCTGAAAAAATCTAATAAGAAAAATTGGGGAAACATATTTTCGTTCTCCTTATCCGCCTGAATAATGGGTAAATGAATTCTCAGCTTTAGCTAATCAAAAGTATGTCAAAAAAGGGGTATTAAATTTACCCAATAAAGTTCAAAGTTGCACTCTTTTTAAGAGTTTTACGACTTTATCAACGATTATAATGGTTTGAAAAACAATTTTTGCAAATTGAAAACAATAATAGGAGGAGCAGAAAAAATATGGCAATTTTTGGCAATTTTTCAAAAAAAGATTCTGTAAAAACATTAAAAAATGCCTATTTCGATACTCTTTTTTTACCGTATTTTTTTTTAATTATTTTCATTAAAAAGCTTATATTTCTTGGCAAACACCGAAACTTTTTTCTGGAACACCCTGTAGATATCCATTTAAAACTTTCTTTTTGAAAAATGAGTAAAAAATGTGGCTGTATGGCCCTTTTTCTTATTTTTTGAAAGTCAGCTAAATATCAGTTGTACAACCTCAGCATCTTGTTTTCTCATTAGAAGGATCATGTGGTTCAAATTGAAGCCAATTCTGAGAGGTTGAAAAGGAGGCTCGGAATTCCCGAGTTAGAAAAACTGAGTTAGAAAACCGAGTTAGCAAAAAGCCGAGTTGTGACGTCATCAAACGGAAATTTTATTTTGAGGAAAAAAATCGAGTTAGTGAAATCAAAAATCGAGTTAGATATTTTGGATGTAACTCGAGTCTCTTCCTTCTTTTTGGGCCCAGAGGGCGTTCCTTTTTAACAAAATTAGGCCCGCTGCGCGGCTCTGACTTACTTGACGGCGAACTGTTGAAAATAGAAAAGGCAGGAGGGCGGTATAGCCCATGTCGGCTATAGCCGACATTGGCACTTAAAGGGTTAATCTCCTTGTCAATTTATTACATCATTATTAACTAATCATAATGCATCTATGTGAAAGTGCACACATCGTACAAAGCCCTAGCTCTTTATACATCATTTTGTTTTGTAAGAAGATTGTCTTTTTACATGCCCAACATTTTGCTGTTTGCTGATTGAGTGATAATCCTGCATGGCGTTGACAAAGATACGCCTGGTTTCTCATCCCGCCAATAAAACCCCCACATATGGCGCATAGCTGGTGTGTTCTGAAGGGCGTATGTTTGAAGACTTTTTGTTGTGGCATAATATCGCATTGCTGACATAGAAGAATGAGCGTTTTCTTTTGTGAAGGTATCATGTTGCATCGAAATGGCTGTCAAGAAGAATTAAAAATTAGGGGTTTAGAAAGTTCAGCCATGGAAATGAACTGACTGAGGTAGAAAGATTAAAAATTAGGCTACAGGCTTGAGATCCATTACTAGCTTTTACTTGTCTTGCTAACTGTTACTATGAAGACCTGAAGGTTAAAAAATGTTTAAATTTAGTACTTTTGAGGTGTTAAGAAAGAGTTTGTTTCTGAAACTAACCATAAGAGTCATAAGAAAAAGTTTGTTTCTGAAACTAACCATTAGAGTCATAAGAAAAAGTTTGTTTCTGAAACTAACCATAAGAGTCATACTCTTTTGTACATCGTGAATTCTTTTCCCTCGAATATCTTCTCTGAAGAAACCCATCAACCTTTTCACGTCTCTTTCTTTTGACAAATGTTTTGTGATTGCTTTTGCTGTCCGCTCTTCATCGCGACCGTATTGTAGAAAGTATCCGGATAGATTCCGGTGGTATGCGTTTAAGACTTGTAACAAATCTTGCTCCTTGATTCGTTTGTGAACTGCCTGTAAAGAAATAATAGGAAATGGAATGGAGTCAAGTTTTGATAAACTCACTTGGGATTCAGTTACCATAGCGCTCAATTCACAACGAGGCAGTCGTTTATCACCAGGTATTTCAATATTTCTCTTCTTCTAATTGTTAACTCAATACCCCTTTCCCTAATAAATACTATGTTGGGTTGGTTCACCGCCCCCCCACCCCCTCCCCCAAAATATATTGCATTCAGTTGCAAAATCTTACCTCAAAGACGGAATTATGCATGAAGGTATAAGCAATTTCTTCATCACCGGTTCCAATATTCATTAAAAACACTTTGATTTTTCTTCGAACACCCAACCATATCATCATTGGCAATAGCGTGTTTGATTCCTCATTTTCATTTGTAATGATGTCATTGTGATGTAATGCTAACAAATGACGTAATTCTGATTCACGTAATCCATTTTGATGACAGAACAGATAAAACAGGAGCTGTAACGGAGAAAAGAGATAAATTTCTCTTTTTTTGTATTTCCATTCAATTTAATTGTTGCTTCCCATTGGTTTCGATCCCAAAAATTCATTTTGACTTCAAAGTGTCCAACTCAAGGGCCTTCAGAAATATGACGTCAGCTGGAGAGTGACGACTTTCTATATGACCCCTCTAGGTACTTGGCTTAGGAAGAGATCGAGATTGTAATTCTGGAGGTCGCGAAAACGAGTTAGATCTGGTAGGACGTTAGCTCCGAATCAAGGGGGAAATCACTTGAAAATTGGTGGACGAGGATTTTTTTGAATTTTTTATTTTTGGATTTACTTTTTTACTTTTTGGCTTTTTTTGCAAAAGTGTACGAGACTTTTTTGTGATTTACCCCTCGGCTCGAACTGTTAAGAAACTAACAAAAAGTTCGAGGGAACGAAGTTAAAGATACATTTCAAGATTGGAAGACCCTGCTTACATGTTGAACTAATTGTGTGTCATCTTCTCGGAGTGTTCGGTCGATTATCCAACCTATCAATCCAGAGATGTTATCTAAAAAAGTAACAGCACGGTTACTTTAAAGTGAGTTTTAAGAAAGAGGATATTTATGTCGTAAAACGTGTGTACATAGATTTTGCTTCTAGAAGAATTATGTACAATGATGTATTAACTATCTTTCTTATGATTGTCAAGTAATGTATAGAAGGTTGTTCTGATCTGGTAAACTTTTGATACGTTCTATGTAGATATTGTTTTTGTTAGTCGCTTTTAGCACGCATTATTTAATTCTCTTTCTTAAAAGCTATGTCGATTTTCAAATGATATAGAATCATGAATGATAGTATGTGGCACTGACCTGGTAAACTTTTGATATGCTCTGTGACCTGTTCGAAGACACCGAAAATTCTCAACTCTTCACACGCCAATGAAATCCATAATGGTGACGAAGACGCGTCTAAAGAAACCAGTAGTTCCAATTGCTCTCCGTCTAACATCTTATTAAACTTTGCAAAGATTGAATTCACTAATTCTTTACGACACTCTACACCAAATCCTTCCAGGTAAATCTTCTCATGCACATCTTCAAACTTCTCCATAACTTGTTGAAACTCATTTCCGTTATCCGGTACACAGCTGATGATGTAACGCACATCTAGGCTTTCGGAGGGGATTGGTAACCATCTTAAACTTCTTCCTTTAGCGTCCGTAAATTGATTGACAGCATCCAGGATGATGGTAAACCCGCGGTATTTTTCGGACACCTCTTGTAACTTTTGTTTGAAAACAGAGGATAAGTCGTCTGTGCCACTTATTGGCTCTGTGGCCTCTCCTAATAAATCGAATAATTTTTCACAAAAGAATTTGACAACAATTGCACTCTCTGTCGAACCAGCAACCGAACTACAAAAGTTGTACAAACACGGCACATTTTCCTGTAAAACAATAAATGAGCTTAATTGTAATTATGATAAAATCACACGAATAATAGTCTCGTTTATCATGGTTGAGGAGTGGACACTAAGTTCTTTTTTGTAGAAATTGACCCAAACTAACAGTGTGTATAACAGGTAAACTTTGGATTAGGTTTTTTATTACAGAAAATAAATGTTTACCTCTTTTAGCTTTAAAATATAATTTGCCATTAGGGAAGATTTTCCATTTCCAGGTTCCGCCAGCACCATTAAAACCTTCTTCGTGTCATCCCCGTTTGATGAATTCAAAAATTCTTCCATTCTCTTCAACTCCTCGTGTCTTCCAATCATAAACTGACCCCGTTTGTGTGCAAAAGACTCTTGTTCCATTTCCATTTTTTCATGAGCTGTTAAATCAACCATCAAATCGTTAGGACTTTCACCGAGGTCTTCATGAACAAAATTTTCGATTCTTTTCTTAAAGAAATGCACTATTTGATTGCCAAAGTCTTCTAAATCATCGAATGCTACCTAGAACATTCAACGTATTCTTGAAAACTAGAAGGATTCACGAGGAGCGTCTTGTGGGGCGTGGGGCGTTTCTGTACTACTTTGGTGTCATAAAACATAAGCAATATTTGAGAGAAATCATTTACGAAACAACCCTCCTCTTTTAAACAACCTTGAAGAAAACTAGAAATAGTTCATATAATGTTTTATTCAAGCTCTAAAAGTTTCTTTAAGTTCTAAAAACGTTTTAAAGTAATCTTTTTTTATATATAACCCTTTTACCTTTTCTAGACCAGTTGATGTGCTGGTACCAACAAATTTTGAAGTATAGTCTACAACTTGGTTCGGAAACATTCTTCTGAGCTCCCTCTTCAATCTCTGAAAAACGATAGAGAATTTAATACAGAATTTCCGCAAATTTATTTCAATGATAAGTTACTGTTGTAAGCAGTCAGTTAATCATGGTAGGACCAGAGATTTGGAATAAAGAAGGATAGAAATTGAATTCATAAAACACTTTTATCATATATATTCCTTTCTTCTCCTTTCAATTCGGAACTCTCTGATGGGGAGGTGCTGTCGTCTTTTCGAGAATTATATGTACGTGAAACGACTATAAAAAGATCATAAAAGACATTATTATTTCAATTCTGATTATTTGGCAATACTGTATTTAACAAAGGAAGTCTTTTCAGATTTGAAGTAATGTTTTTAATTTGACATCAAAACTGCACTCTGTCGCAAGGACTAAAAACTAAATTCATAAATATTTTAGCAGCAATAATTTTTGGAAGTCGAATGTAAATTTTTCCATGTAGAAAATATTATCAGGATTCTATTGGTAGTAGAGTTCGTTTTTCTCTGCACGGGCTCAAAGTTGGCAAAGAGGTTTTATAATTCCTTTCAGAAAAGGTTGTTATTGCAGTTATATTTCATTGATTTCAAAAGAAACAAAAGAGTGGAACAGCACATATTCTATACATGAATAACACGTTGTCCCATTGTCCAAATCTTTGGTAGGACTTTCTTTAGTGAATTGTAAACTCCTTTGTAGAGTTTCAAAATATGAGAAGTCAAGAACAGCTGGATGTGATATCCGTGTTGTTTGCTAGCAAAAGTTTTACTAATTGGTGATACCTTTAAATTTTCTTTTGCAAACAGTGGTGTGTCATTGAATGATGAGTGAAAATCTTCTGGTATTCCTTGAAGTGAATCTTCGTGTCTGATTGTGAACATTGCATTCTGGGACATGGTTCGCAAAGCAGCATGGATGATTTCCATATGTGTGATGGATGATGGGTAAATCCAATCAAATCGAGAACACGTTTCACTGGATAGATAATCAAATGAAGGAACCCATCCGTACCTGAGAAAATAATATTTTGAATTTGATCTCTAGATATAAAAGATATTATTTGACAATTTACTGGTTACTGTAGAGATTATTTTATATCTATCTACTGTCTTGTAAGATACAGAAAAGTTGATAGGTGTAGTTTAGCTTGAGCGTGAGATGAATGGGAGATCTAGCCTGAAACCATTTTAACGAAAGCCTAGTTCTAACGCAGTGCGGTATCTCTCTATTATACTTCTGCTCAAAGGCAGATGATAAAGACACTCTCCGTAAAATATTTTTAGAATCTTCTGCATCCGCCACTGTTGCTCGTTGTTATGATGTTAGAAAATATTTCTTCACCTTTGACCAAGCATGTTTAAAAAGAAAGGCTTCCCATCCGTTTCTTTAACACATCGATTGATTTCTTCCAAACAAATGCTAATTGTTTCATCGGAAGTGGTATTTTTGGGAACGCCCCACCTCAAATCACATTCTACAAGTTGGATTTTGTATTTCTCACAAAATTCTTGAAGTTCTGGTACAACCTTTGGAAAAAAATAGAATGATCTATCAGCATGATACACATATTTCGCAAAACACAAGGAGACCATGTATCCATGATATATAGACAGACAGACAGACAGACCCTAGGATAATTACCTACCCTAGGATAGGAAATCCATCTTTTTTAACTACCATATTGTAATTAAAATAATTATCACATATATTTTTAGAATGAAACACCAAGATTATTTTTGCTCTAATAGAAAATATACCTTTTTGATGAGAATTTCTCGCTCAGCAAAGAAATCTGCAAAAGTTGAAGATATGAAAAAATGAATCACTTTCCATCCTTTTCTCGACCCATTCTTCTTCTTTAATTCTTCATTTCGTTCGACATATTTTTTCAAATTCTCGTGAATATCTTTCCATGTGTTTTCAATAGATCTCGTAACATCCGAAATATTTTCTGAAGTTCGTAAATTCTCATCAAAATTACTCATCAAAGAATCATCTTTCACATGCTTTGTATCTGCCAACCCATGATTCACTTGTTTCTCTTCTGCAATCCCATGATGCAAAGTTTGTTCTTCTTCGGTGTTAGTATGCTTAACAATGCCATGATGAATTTGTCTCTCTATACCAGAATCCTTTGCAAACTCTTCTTCTACAATCCCATGATGCAAAGTTTGTTGACTGTATTTTATGTCGACCTTTTCAGGTGTTTCAATATTTGTGCTATGGCTTTCTCCATCCAGTCTCTTGCCATCATTTTCATCCGAGATTTTTATATTATTTTCACCGTAAGCCTCGTTATGAAGGTCGTCATTTTCATCCGAGATCTCTACATTATTTTCACCAGCCTCATTACGAAGGTCTTTATACTTCTGACCGCCCTCAGAAGAATTCAAATTTTCAGTTAAAGAGCATGTCTCTAAGACACAGCCCATCTTATTTCAACCATTTAACTCTTTCTAAGAAATAACTCACAATCTCTCAAATTCAACAACATAATGTTTTGACGTCATAGTCGATTGATTGAAAACCGTACGGAGGAGACCACCTTCAACTAATTTGGCTTAACTTTAACCCATGGATGTATTATAGAACATTATCCATATAGAACATTATTATGATACATCCATGCTTTAACGCACTGGAACTCTCACTCTTAGATGTTTTTTGTACTTTATTGTTCTGTGCTTATGAACTACCGTGAACTACAGGAGGTTCATTTCCCAAACTATTTCCTCCTCCTTACCACACAAACTAAAACAAAACTTGATCATCATCCAGAGATAATTAGACAACGCAAGCTTTTTAATAGCATCCTTAATAACTATCCTACTATTTTTAAACCGCATTTATGCTTTAAAATAGAAGCAATTGCCTTTCGAACGTTGCTGTTTATTTTCTAGTTCTCTTACATCATGTATCAGTTCTCTTTACCCGAAGGACTTGGGCAAGGGTTGGTTTCTCAACCGTCTAAAGTCTCTCTGAGGGTCGCTTTTTTGCAAAAATCTCTCTGAAAGTCGGGTACTCATCTCTAGTACAGTACTGCCCCTGGCTCTTTAACATCCACTTGGTGGACAAACAGAAAAGAATTCATGGGCATAGGAAAGATTTTATACCCAATAGAAAAGTGAATCAACAAGTCTGGTAAAAGTCAATCGGTGATGGTATTTGCATGTCCATGGAAATGAAGCAAATCTTAATTGTCAGTGTGGCCAATGAAGTTTGGCTTTCGAGTGGTCTAACTTTAGATACCTAACTCCGTGTCAAGAAAATGTGTTCTCCTTCTGTTTTACAAGAGGAAAGTTGTTGATTCATGGCATTCATAGATAAGTTGAGTAGCCAAGAAGCCTGTCTTTTGATAGACAATTTGGCCCCTCCCCTCTTCCAGTTTCAAGCAGGATGGCCATGAGTTGTAGGCGCAGTAGCGCTGTTTTGAGTTTTTTGGCCTTCCAAATACAGATAAAAATTCACTCCTTAGATTATTCAGTGAATAAGGTGGTCCCTGTATGCCTTCTGGGCACGGCCACCATTGTTCTTATAGATCCAAAGAATCATCAAAAGCGGTAAACCCGTAAAAAGCGGTTTTAAACCCGTAAAAAGCGGTAAACCCGTATGGACAACTTGATGTTGGAATGATGATTATTTGTCTCGGGACGAGGTCCTAACCATACACGTTCTTAAATCCCTGGTTGATCGATTCTTGACAAATCTTCTCA
>JAUJPO010068889.1:0-12019 GCA_032270745.1 Tiaropsis multicirrata
AATTTTGTGTCGAAATCCCGTAATCCCGTTAAGAAATATGCCAAATCCCGTGATCCCGTTATCTCGGATGCCCCCCAATTACAGTGCACCTGGATGAAAAACCTACCCTTAAGGGCCGCACATACAGAAGGTCGGGCAATTGATTTTCATTAGACCAGGCATAAATAATTTACTCGGGATCTCTTTTGTATAAAACCTTACTCTTTATGATCATATCATGTGGCTATCACCGCTTTTGACTGTGCTAATATATTTCCTTTACTAATATATAATAGCATTTTCAAAGAATGTGCCTTATCATAATTTTTGTTTAATTCCCTAGACGATTTTATCGTCCGTTTAATATTTGTAATCAGGAAAATTTAGTGTCGCTGAGTTTGCAAGCCGTACAAGGCTGAAAGGAATAGTTAGCGATAGTGCGGTGGTATCACCAATTCATTTTTGAGCAACTAAACCCGAACATGCCCCCCCCCCCCACTTTTTTGCAAAATAATATATATTTTTTTACCATGCTATAAAAAAATCTAAATATATCACAAAGTTGTGATCTTTGTTATATGGACGATACCCTCAGCTCACCTTCAGCTTTCACAACATCTCTTTCATTCTGCGCTCTACTTACTTTCTGCTAAGCAAATAGACTTATAAAATTGTCTCCCCTTTTTTTTGCAAAACAAGCGTTCTACATTTTTTCATCTCAATATATATCTTATCGTCATGAGCAAGAGAAAAGTCACAGATCTTTTTACGAAAAAAGGACAAGAAAAAAGTGGCGAACCCACTCCAAAAAGAAAGAATGCTGCTGATGTCGCGAATATCACTGAAGACTTGCAACAAAAAGAAGCTACAACTGAAACTGAACAAGGAAATATTCAAACAGTATAAATCACAAGTTGACCATTACCATTCTATCTATTCTGACTCACTGTTTCCATGTATGAATCTTTTTTGCTTCAATTAATCATGAAAAGCATTCTCTGACCCTGGTATTCTCCGACTATTTAGTTTTTACAAAGAGCCTAAATTTTGAAAACAATTGCTTCTTTTACAGAACTGATAGCGTCTTCTGCCACTACTGCACGGTTCAAGAGAGGAAAGGGAATCTTGAGGATCAGAGAAGCAAAGAAGACGAAGAAGAGTCATATATCTCGAAAGGATTTTCATCGTGGAAGAAAGCGCCAAAATGTTTCCAAAGCCATCAGGAATCAGCATGCCGCCGAGTAGCAGCAACATACCAATTGACAATCCCAAAGTGCCAAGACGTTGGAGAGATGATAGATAGCCAACTAACCGAAAAAAGAACAGTTGAAAGAAAGTATCTTTTACAAGTTATCCGATGTTTACGCTATCTAGGGAGACAAGGAATCGCTTTTCAGGGCAGGGATGACAACGATAATCTGACTCAATTGCTAAAGCTTATCGGGTCAAATGATGAGAATGTTTTAAACCACCTTGAGGGAAAAGTCGGCAACAAATACACGCATAGCGATGTTCGAAATGAAATACTTGACATAATGGCAACTTTGACATTGCAGAAAAAACTCAAAGATATCGAGGAACGAATTTTTTTTAAATGACAGCTGATGAAGGGACTGACGTTAATAATAAAGAGCAGCTTTCGTTTTGTTTGCGAACTGTTGACGAGGATCTTGAGGCATTCGAGGACTTGATTGGGTTTCACCAATTGGAGAACATTAAAAGTGATACCATTGTGCGTGTTCTGAAAGATATCCTCCTCAGGTTGAATTTGTCTCTGGATAATTGTCGAGGTCAGACATATGATGGAGCCTCCAACATGATGGGTAAAAATTCTGGAGTGTCTTCCCAAATACTTGCTGAACAGCCAAAAGCAGTAGAGATTCATTGCGAAGGCCACTCCTTGAGTCTTTGCGTCAAGTCACTGACAAGCGAATGTGATATTCTCAAAGACACATTGAGTACCGTCAAGGAAATTTGCGTCCTTATAAAATATTCCCCTAAACGAGAAAATCTATTGGGAAATATACATGAAAGCATCGAGCGATGCGAAGAAGATTTTGAGCCGATGAAAAAGTTGACAAAATTATCAACAACGCGATGGACAGTCCGTGCAGAATGCATGAAAAGGATACTTATAAATTATGAAACTTTGATGCTACTCTGGGACGAATGCTTAGAGGAAAAGCTTGATCAGGACACCAGAGCAAGGATAATCGGCTGCAAGAGCCAAATGGAATCGTTTTAAGTTCTTTTTTGGTTTGAATTTATCCCACAAGCTTTATAGTATGACAGACAATCTATCAAGGAGCCTTCAAGCTGAAAGAATGTCAGCCTTAACTGGAAGAAAATCCGCCGAATTAGTTATCGAAACCATATCCAAAATGAGAAAAGTTGAAGATTTTAAGTCATTTTTTGACACAACTACGAAGGAAGCAGAATCGAAAAAAAGGATCGGCCAGCCAAAGTTACCTCGGAAGCGTAATCAACCGAAGAATTATTCAATCCTTCATTACGTGACTCGACCTGAACAGAAGACCAGTGAAGCGCACCATCCTGAAACACCGGAAGATATGTACCGTGAAATGTTCTATGCGGCAATAGATGTACTTGTTAGTGTGATGAAAGACCGCTTCAACCAGACAGCATTGAAAAGATTCGAGAACGTGGAACAACTTCTCCTTAATGCTATCAGCAATCACGACTTTTCAACAGAATTGGAAACTTTGAAGAAAGATTTTAAAGGTGATTTTGATGAAAACCAAATTGAAAGTGAACTAATTCTTATGAAAACCATTTTCAAAGGATCTGAGCCAGTTGACTTTCGTGATATTTGTAAAACATTGAAAACTGTTGAGAAAGGAATTCGCCCGATGATTAAAAACATTTGGACGATCGTTAGGATTGTGCTGACAAGTGGCGCAACATCAGCCACACTCGAACGCTCTTTTTCCATGCAAAGAAGAATAAAGACTTGGCTGAGATCGACAATGGGACAGAAACGGTATAATTCTTTGGCTGTACTCAATGCTCATCCAGACATTGTTGACAGAATCTCAATGTTTGAGGTAGCCAAAAGATTCACAGGAGAAACATCAGAACGAGTTTGGCACTTTTAAAGAAAGCGATCTATAGTTGTATACTGTTCATGTCTTGTACTTATAATCAATTTTTGTTTGAAATAACAGTTAAATTCAATCTTAAATTAGTCTTTTTCCTATATTAAAATACTGCTTTAGCGCCTTTTAAAGGCATGAAAAGTTAAAAATGTTCTTCGTCGCCCAACCATGGTGGCCGACATTTTTTTCAAAATTTCAAAATCTTTGGCCCCCTCACTTTGAATAGCATGCCGGGACCCATGTTTTAAACGACTTTTTTTCTTTATCATGTTATAACCGCTCATTCAAGTATAGCTCTCTCGAGGTTTACATTACATTACGTAACATTAAACGACTAGTTTACTAGTCCGATATAAAGATGAGTTTTTCATCTTATTTAATTTTTTCTTCTTCTTCTTCTTCATTTTTAAGGATTATCCAGACTGAGATCACTCAACTTAAGTCGTACCAAGGTATTTCAAATTTGTTTAATTCGTACTATTTTTCAACATAAAACTTTAGCGAGTCGCGCCATTTGCAAAAGTTCATTTTTCTGATTTTTCTGATCACGACTCGATATGATTGATACTCGCTAAAATATTCATTGCGTAATCATTAAACAGAAACATCCGTTGAAAAGATTACGTAATGAATTACCGAATTGATGAATATCATGAATATTAAATATATTAGTGTTAAACAGTTCAATTAATAACCTAAAGCGTTAATTTTATTTTTTATTTATCATTAATGTTGACACGAACATAGAATACAAACACTAAAAGGTTCCCACTCTCCTGCAAAAAACCGCTGGGTTACACCGCTAGGTTACACCGCCAGGAGGAAGCAACCGAAAAATAATATAGAGAGAACAAGACATAACTAAAAACAAAAAGTAAATTAACTAAAAGAGTATTTTGAGCAGATTTAAAACAGTGGACCCCCGAAATGTCCGGTGTCCTTGATGAATTTTACGGTAATACTTAGTATGTTATGCTTTTGATTATAACTGAATTTGGAGTCACCATAAAGAAGTATCGTGTACAGTGTTCTAGGGTTCAGTGGAATCAAGTTTATGTCAAGTTGAAAAAGGCTGTCAAACATAACAAGTCTTTTATTGGAGTAATCAGAGCAGAGCATCAAAAGATGCTGGGTTGTTTCTATGGCGTTATTTCGACAGTTGCAAAAAGGATCAACTGTGTCTGTAAAATTATGTCTGAATTTATGTTCTCGAAGATGACTGAAGCCAACCCTTAAACGGTTAAGTAGCACCACGCCCTTGTTGTCAGTAACACGGAAAACTGAATTAGAGTTAGGTCTTAAAAATTTTAGCATCGCGGCTTTGAAAGAAGAAATAGAAGGAAGATTTCGTATACTACAGTCCAGGTCATTCCATTGATTAATACAAAAGGGGAAAAAAGAGGCACGGTAACGTTCAGTTCAGTTCGACAAAAAGGTGCCACAAAAGGAGGTCTTATCCTCCGCCTTACACCAGCTTCATCCTCCCTTCTCTGGGGAGGAAGAACATTTGAAAGATAAGTAGGTGCAAAGCCATTAATTATTTCATAGAAGGAAAGATAAGTCTTCGACTCAAGCCCCTGTCCGCTAGACTTTCGAGCCCTAGCTCAAGAATTTTTTCAGAAAAATTGGAATTTCCGGGACGATCATAGACAATATCTCCATAATCAAGGTGTGGCCTAACATGGGCTTTATAAATCACAGTGAGATGTTTCTTTGTCTTTATTAAGTCCTGGAACCAGCAGATGCTACATGAAAGTCTTGCGAAATTAAAGGCTCTTTGTGCCATCAGTGCTTGGACTCTCAGGTTCGCAAAAAGCAGTAAAAATGAAAAGAGTCATTGTTTTACTCAATCTACATGCATCACGTACTTTGCTGTCTCATTCTTTAATCGCCGTTTTATAGAGAAACCCATTTGTCATTGAAATATACTAAACCAAGCATTTTTCATTTACATCCTCAGATCGTTTTACAAGATCAATCACAATAGTTCGTACTGGTTGGATAATGTACAATGTTGGGGCAGTGAACCTGATATAGATGCATGCCGTCATCGGTCATATGGAAGTCATAATTGTAAACATGGCACGGAATTAGCTGGCGTAGTTTGTACAGATATTATTGATGTAGATATAAAGAAACCAGTCCCTTCAAAAGCTAGTGGGAACGAGGTACTTTTTTTTTTTTATCATTCAGATCTATCGAATACGCAGAACTGATTCCCTTCGTAAAAACACGATATTTTTACTACCTTGCTCGTGACCTAATACTGGCTTATAAAACACACCCTTACAATGCACTGCAAAATTGGTTTACCTCGAAAAGATATACCCTTGAGGACCGTAAATCTATCTCGCCTCTCATCTCGCCCTTTAGGCTCTTCAAGACTGATTTTGATTGATGAGAGAAAGAGAAAATCTTTGAATTCCAAAGTTGGAAAAACAAATCAATGGGCCAAACATAACCTATACCTTTTTTCCACCAGTAATGCATTGAAAATTACTTTGTTGTTTTAATACAATTAGGTAGAAGATGTCAAACTTCGATTGATTGGACCTGCAAAAGATGGATTCATATCTGAAGGATATCTAGAAATTCAAGTCGATGGGGCTTGGGGAGGAGTTTGCGCAGACAAGTGGACTGGTGTCGAATCTTTTGTTGCTTGTGGTAACCTTGGATACCCTGGAATCGAAGTAGGTGCAAAAGTTGAAAAACAGTCTTTCACCTTAAAATCAGCTTAAGAAAATAATTAGTAGCAAGAATTTGCAAATATAAATTAGCTTTACGAGAATTAATTAGTTAGAAGATATCAAACTTTATGAGAATCATAAACTAAAGGTTTCGCTAATAACCTACAATTTTTAAAGAATATTAGTTTTTTTGTTTGCTATTTCTGCAATACTGGGGACTTCCTGAGATGGTTTTAAATTAAATAATATTGAAAAACTTCTTTACAATTTTTGTTACTCAGGAATCTGTAACAATTCCAGATAAAGTGCAAAAAGAAATCTACAAGCAGAAACAAACGCACTATTGGATGAACAGAGTGTTTTGCAAGGGAAAAGAATCAGCACTATATGAATGTGAACATGCAGGCTGGAAAAAACATTCTTGCAAATCCAAACCTGTATACTTGACCTGCAAAAGATCTCAATTTATCAATGGATCACACTTCGATAAAGTTGAGATGAGTGTACGTTTGAATGTTTGAGTTTTCCCTTAACTCTAAAGCAGAAGCGAATCCAGACCACGGTTCCTATACAGTAAAATGTTTGAATGTTTGAGTTTTCCCTTAATTCTAAAGCAGAAGCAAATCCAGACCACGGTTCCTATACAGTAAAATCTTAATTTGATATTCTTCAAATTTTTATTGTGTAATAATAATTGTAATTGTGTTCATATTTCCTTCAGAACCACAACATCCGCTTCCGAGCTGGCTCACGACATTCAGAAGGGCGTGTCGAAATTCGCCATGAAGGGCGCTGGGGAACAATTTGTGACGATGGGTGGGACATAACTGATGCAAATATAGCTTGTCGACAGATGGGATTCGGTTCAGCTTTTGAAGCGGTCCATTATGCAGGGTTTGGAGATGGTGTTGGAAAGGTAGGTACGAGTTTTTGAAGATGGTTTATCTGAAAATATAACGGCAGTCAGTGTAATCAAAGTTGGTGGAATTTTCAGTCTTCTGTCTTCGACACCCTTGTCTTTGATGACCCAGTGAAATTATTTTGAGAATATCAAGAATTCTTCCGCTGGGGATACAATCTTCGTTTGTTCTTTGTTCGAAAAACTAATTGAGATAACACATTTTAGTCAATTAAAATTTAATATTGTTTTTCAAGGGGGAACACATATTTTTTTCTTATCTAATTTTCTACTGGGTTTCAGGTATTTCCAATGATAACGGTGTAACTAACAATTATATTTACAATTATTATATATAGTAAAACTGAAAGGGTGATACCACTGATACCAATGTCTAGTTTCCAACCCAATATCATTCTGAACCTTTCTCTCACAACTATGATACTTCTGCAATACAATCAGCAATCTTTATAAAATAATTTTATTATTTCGGAAGGTATGGCTTGACCAAGTTCTTTGCAACGGAACAGAGACTAATTTACATAATTGCAGCCATCTTGGATGGGGTGTTGGTGACTGTGGACATCCAGAAGATGCTGGTGTCAAATGTCATTTCCCTTACACCGGAGATCAAGAAGATGGAAAGGTGTGTATTGAATTCAAATTAACAGGGTTTTCGATTTTCAAGGATTCAGGTCATAAATGTAGTGGACTTTGAAATTCTATCCATCCACCAAAAGTGTCGAGACTGATTAGTTAGTTTATCTGCCTCAGGAATTCAAACCCTGTTAATAACCTTAATAAAAAAATTCCATCATAATCCCTGAATTCACATAAAGGTATGCTTTGCGATCAAAGTCTGGTATTTTCGCATCATACATCATTTTTCTCTTATCTTCTTGAAATTTTTATTAGGTTCGAGTCACTGGAGGTCCTCATAAACATTTGGGTCGTGTTGAAGTCTTTTCTGATGGCGTTTGGCAAGGTGTTTGTGGCATGGGTTTTGGACCACGCGAGGCCGAAGTGGCATGCCGACAAGCCGGGCTTGGGTATGCCGTTAGAGGATTCAGTACTTCAAAACATGGTGAGTAATTCTTTTTCATAAAACAGCTAAGTTGCGGTCCCCACCTGATTTTGTACTTTACGTCCTATTTTCCGATTAACAATAACTCACTCAAATATCTTTCTAACGCAGGGTATTTTATCAATTTAGGAATAGCAGACATTGAACAACCTTGTTCTATATTGGTATGTTTAGCCCTGGTACATATTGACTGAGTTGAAATGCTCTGACCTCTGTTAGGGTTTTCGTATCGGCTAATCCATAGGGCCAGATTTTTACCAACCACTTTCCCCCAGTTGAATATAGTATTTCAATGGGTCACTAATATAGAGATATTTTTGTTTTACTGAGCATTTCAATTGATTTTCTATTTTTCATCAACTTGTTTTCTCAAAGGACTAAACAGACGCAAAGGACTTTACAACATCAAATGTTCAGGAGACGAACTGCGACTTCAATACTGTCATCATGAGACTGAGAAGACGGGGCGATGTCGCTATTATGAAATGGCTTCAGTCGAATGCTCTCGATGTAAGCTGGTCTTCCTATTAACAAAGCGATCTCCTAACAGTTGATAGTTTAAATTTATTCCAACATAATTTTGAAGCTTACAAAATAAAATTATTTTCATAAGAAAAACTTCTAAAATCTTAAAAATCTAATTGAGAACTTTATATCCAAGCCTATAATCAATTTGTGTTAACAAAGTTGTTTTTAACTTCTCGATATTCCAGATGCTCCCGATATAGTTATGGACTATCGAGAAATGAAGAAATCGATGCGAATTGAGTCGCGTCCCTTCAGCGAATTAACGTGTGCATTCGAAGAAAAATGTCTCTCATCTTCTGCTAATAACTTTTATTGGTACCAAGCTTACGGTCATGTTATGCGTCGCACTTTAATCCGTTTTACTTCCCGATTTTGGAATCGGGGAACATCGGATTATCGACCGGACGTTCATAAAGATAGATGGGAATGGCATGATTGTCATGCGCATTATCATTCAATGGAAAGATTTGCTGATTATGATTTAGTTGGTTAGTAAAAAAAAGTTTTCTGGTTCCAATTCTATCTGAATCAATAATTATACTCTTGAATTTAAATGCCATGATAGATAGATACAAGAGGTTTAAATGATGCCTAAATTCTCTTTTTACAAAAAAACTAAACATTTCTTTGAAATAAGTCAGGCGTAAGATCTAGTGACAATACCGTATATGTCATTTTGTTTCAGACCACGAAGGACAGAAAAGATCAGAAGGTCAAAAAGCAAGTTTTTGTTTGGAAGATAGTAAATGTGACCACAGTGTTGCGAAACGTTACAATTGTACAGGGAAGGCTGACCAAGGAATCAGTGTTGGCTGTGCAGACAATTACAAATTCAATATCGATTGTCAATGGATTGATGTGACGGGGTTGCAATATGGTGAATACACGTTACGAGTGATTGTCAACCCTTTACGTAAAGCATTGGAGAGTGATTACCTCAACAATGTAGTCGTATGCACGATCAACATCAAGTCTCAAACTGATATTGACATCAAAGAATGTAAACTAGGTACGCTTTTTACTATGTTTTTAAGCTTGTAGGTTAGTTTACTCCTTTGTCGAGCAAAATTTGAAAGCCAAGGCCACCATAGGGGCCACCATACTGATCTTCAAAGCATTCTTTTAATTTCGTCTAATCTACTGGAACATATATTTCAAATATTAATGCTGCAATGTCTCTTATTTTCAGATGATGAATGTTTACAATTGTCACACGGAGGTACTGCCGATGGTGCATGTTGCAAATTCCCTTTTGTTTACAAAGGGAAAGAATATCGTTCATGCACAACAAAAGGGACTGAGAAATTTAAGAAACAATTTATGTGGTGTTCATCCACTACGGATTATGATAACGACAAGCTGTGGGGACTTTGTTGAGGTTCTTTGTAATGTAGTGTATTACTTTGTCATTTTTGTCTAACTGTAATTATTTTTGTTCGAATATTTTATTTAGAGAATCAAATTTTTATAGATTATTTATGAAAGATGAATTGAGACTTGTCAAATAATTTACCACTCACCAGTTTTTTTATGCAATAGTTCAATGTTCAAACACTCCCAATTATAAGGTAAAAGAGAAATTTAGAATATGCTGAACATTTCAGCCATCAATAAATGTGTTGTGTATGTACTTCCACTGCACTTATCTACATTTGTAAAGACAAATCGATAGCCGCAAAGCACAAAGCTTGCTTTCAAAAGTGTACTGACTTAACTTCTAGTCTTAGGAATGCAATACAAACTAAAACGACCACCATAGTTGCTTGCCCCACACGAGTTGTTTTTTTATGTTTGAGAAATTTGATAATCTATAAGTCTGCTTTTATATATATACTGTATATATGTTTAGAAAAGTAAACCTCCTTGTCAACGGTTAATAGTAAAACGTGATGATTTATTTAAACTAGACGTACCAAAGGCATCGTATACGTAGGTAGGCATTGTATATATGGGTGGGCGTAGATGTTGAAACTGACGTGAAAAGAAAGCTTTTTGCATTATCTCTTTCATTACACAATAAAAATAAGATTTGTCAAAATTGTCAAATATTTTCGCACCAGAAAAGTTTTCAGTCATATAATTTAGTAAACTGTCAAATTTGTTTTGAAAAACCCTCCTTCAAAAACACCCTTTAAATTCAGTTTTAAAGAGCTTTGTTCACTGAAAAAGTTGTCAAAGCTGTTCGTATTTTTACATCACATCACAACAATGTTGACAAAATTCACTCCTATCGTGTATGATGAAGTTTTAAGTTTTAAGCATCATAAATTTTGTTGTCAAATGTCAAATGTTTGTAATTTGAAACTTGTCAATATTTGTTTGATGAAAAATCACTATTTTCCCGTCTTTTTTTCTTTTTGTACTTCTTGTTGTCTTGTTTTGCTTTAACAATATTAAAGTGACTTAAAAATCATCATAAAAACTATTTGTGGGAAATTGATGGTGAGATGTGGCCGCAGCAAATTCTATCTAGTCTACTGCTAAACTTTGTATACAGTAAGTTGTATGTTTATCTCTATAGCTTGATATTTAACCTTTTAATGAATTTTAAAATATCTGACTATTGACATTCTGTTTACCTGCAATGAGCAAGGAAAGGAAATCTATTTTCATAGAGTACATACTTAATTTCAAGTGCTATCGTTTTCTTATAATTCGGATCAACCTTGATCTTGGATTTAAACACATGTAACACCCCTTGGAACGCCCCTGTGTATATTTCCCCACTAAGATCCGCACCCATTGGTCACCCCACTTCCTGGGACACATAGACAGAGGTGTCTTGGAGGGTAATCTGAGATACGATTAGCTAGTCCAATGACCCTAATTTTCAATAAATATATTTGTTAGCCTACTTTGCCTAAGGGCTTTTGAATTTCAAGTGAAGTGATTTTAAATGTTTTCATTTTTCTTTTAGAGGAAGTTTGTTATCATGATTACGGGTGTTTTTCGAACGCGCCACCGTATGATATCTCCTTCGCTCTGCTACCGCGTGATCCAACCACACTCAACACAACGTATTATTGGCACAGTAGAGAAGAAAACAAGCCAGTTGTTTTCAAATCACCCTTTGTTGAGCTCCCTAGTATAAAAAGAAAAGAAAAGACGTATATTGTGACTCATGGATTTATAGGTATAATCAAAACATTTTTCAAAATTAAAGCTAAAATCCAAAAAAAAAACATTTGACACGAATAGCTTCTGACATTTTATATGGAAAGCCCGCAGTAATCTTGAACTGCTTCTTTGTCATTCGATTTTTTTTCACTGGGCCCACGGACGAAAATAATTTTTACGGAAGGGAAAAGGGATCGAACCCGGAACCCTGAAAAAATGCTAACGCTAAAACATCCAGGCTAGAATCCAGAACCACCAATAATAGACCAAATTTTAAGCAACCGATTCTGTTATTCCAAAATCTATGCGTTATTCCTTTCATTTTAGAGAACTATGGACGATTTTGGGTGAAACCTATGATAAATGAGTTGTTGAAAAATAACAATTGCAATGTCATTTTCGTGGATTGGAAAGATGGAGCATGGTATCCTTACAATCAAGCTTTCGGTGATGCCAGAGTTGTCGGTATGTTTTCAAAATGTTTCATTGACAAATTCGCATTAGTTAAGGATATAATAGGCTTTAAAAATCATGTGACGTAACAAGGGGATTTTAATCCCGATACTTATAACATGACGTCAGTGACGTCACCAGGGGAAAGTGTGATAAT
>JAUJPO010068900.1:1269-26323 GCA_032270745.1 Tiaropsis multicirrata
CCCCCCCCCCCCCCCCCCTAGAATGGTTAAAAATTGCTGCGAAAATCATTTCGGCTTACTTTAATCGTGTCGAATCTAATCGATTAAGGTCGGCAAAAGAACGACAATAAAAAAATAAGCTTGAAAATGATTAAAAAATGTCGCCATCGCATGACGAATTAATTCACAATAAGATTCGACACGGCAAAAAACCGACCGACTAAAACAAGCTTTCTTCGTATGGAACAATGGCATTCAAAATCACTTACAGAATAATAGACAGTTCTATCCACATCTCCGGCGTCCACGCTCGTATATTTGACATTAACATCAACAAAACTACCGATCTTTGCAGCTCCTTTAAATTCTTTTTCAATCTTGAGATAGCTATGAGACGGTGAGAACCAGGCTGTCAAGGTTTTTGAAGCTTCGCTTTTTCTGCGCCATGTTCGTTCGCCTTTGAATAATGGTTTGCGTTCATAGACAGCCTAGTATATGAAATTAAAAGTATTCAAGATTTTCAGTTTGTTTTTTTACTTGATAATGTACAAAAATAAAAATGTGTTTTATAATGTTATATTATTGTGTGGCTACTTGATTAATAATATTTAAGATTTGTAGTTCGACCTTACTCTCTTCTCCTCTATTACATAATACAGCCCCGTTTCACAGACCCGATGGGATCCCTTACCCACTGGAAATACAGGTCCAAAAAATCGTCCCTGGTGGAAAAATAGCATATAAATTCGTCCCCACTGAAAAAAGGCCTATCCCAATTGAAAAACGTAAGAATCTTTATATCCCCACTAAATTTCGACTTAAATGCCATCAAAATTCTGAACAATATATTTTTGTATCCCCAGTGGGAAAAACTTTATGTATTTTCAGTCTCTTTATTTATCCCCACTAGAAAAAGAATTCCCACCGGGTCACTCTATCCCTCTTTCAATAGTGCTAGACTACTGAATGGATTTAGACTTAGGCAGAGCGCCACATCTGTCGTCATATCCCAGTGACTTACTGCACAATTCTGTTTTGTGCTACTCATTCGTTGAGTGAACGATGGCGGGATCGAACCTTTCGATTGTCAGGCGAGCGCCCTACCAACTGATCTACAAGGTAACTAACATTCAAAAGGAATTTAAAATAGAGATTTTTCAATGGAACTTACATTCAAGTAGATTTTATTATGTTTAAAAGGTGGTAGAGGGACATCAATATCAAAGACGCCATTTGCAACAACCACTTTTTTCTCCAAGATGCTACCAGAGCTGTAACTCGTCCCCACTTTTATCGTTACCGGTACTTTGTCTGCTGGATTGCCTTCAAGATCTTTGACAAAAAGCTAAAAAGAAAAAGACAATGTCACAATTATAATACATTGGAATCCATCTAAGGCGGACATCTCAATATAACGCGGACATTATTCTTTGGAACGAATTGGCTGATTTTAGCTCATTTCAATCTCTATGAAAAGGACACTTCTATATAGTACGGATATTTTTTCTTTGCACCAATGGTGTCCAATCCGCAACAAGCTGAGCAATTCTGAGGTTAACAGTCACTTAACTTATCAACGTTGCTAAAACTGAACAAAATTTGAAATCTGCTGTCCTTAATTCAACGCATATGGAATACCATGGATGAGAATACTGAGAGATTTTATATGTTAAAAGTGATATTCGACCTTTTCTACGGAAACATCCCGGGAGTTTGTGCCACTAGCTTTGAATTTTAAACAATGAAAGTAGTGGGAAAGACCCGGCCGGCTTCTTTAGATGTCGTTTTTCTTTGCACCAATGGTGAGTTAAACAGTAGTAAAATAACGGAGAAATTAAACCAGGAGCAGTATATACCCACGCAAGGCTTTTTAAATATATTTTAAATTTGTATAAATACACTCCACATTTATCTGAATATCTCGGTATATGTAACATTTCACCGTGAACGAAACCTAATATTTATCCTAACTGTTAGATAACCGCAAACGAACGAGGAAATCCAGAAACATTTGGGTGTGTTCCCTACTACTATGTGGTAATACAATATTAGGGTAAATAGTAGGCTCCATGAGCGACTTATAATGAAGAAAAGACATTTCTGGTTACAGCTCTAATTGGACATACATCGTTTAACTCGTGTAATTCGAACTCCTATAATTCGAATACTCATACAATTCGAACAAAATCTTCGGTCCCGTCCGATTTAATCAAACTTAATCAAACTATCTATAATTCGAAAACTCATGTAATTTGAACAAATTTTCTTAATTAACAAATTAACGGTATACATTTACCTTAGTTTTTAATGGAAATCCTGGTTTGAAGGAATCAAAGTCTGGAAAACTCAATTTAAAAGGTACAGATTGCATTCGTTTTTCGATCTTTGCTGCTTCAAGCTCGATTCCTGTGATGGATTCTTTCACTTTGGCTTCATATGAAAGCGCAAGTCGAGTTGTCTTTTCATCTTTGATGGCGAAGAAATCATCTCTAGGAATGGAAAGGGTAGTACAGCCGTCGATCTGCAAAGAAAGAAAGTAAAGATGGATAACTGAGATAGATTAAGGTAAATCATGATAGCATGATCGTCAGTAAAAAAAAACCCGGTCTTTTGTTTTTGTCTTCGTTTACAATTTGAACTTGCGTACGTTAATTGGTTTGTTTTGCTCACTTTTTGATATCATGTTAATCAATAAGTAAGCAACTGAATTTTTTTTACTGACCATGATCTTATGAAGATCCTGAAAGAGTTCATAGTAAAGGATTATTTGCTGAATACTCTCTACAACGTTGTTTTAATGTCCAAGCAACGTTGTTTCAACATCGGTACGTTATCTGGACGTTGAAACAATGTTTTTGCTGGGCACTCTAAAAAACAGACAAATTACATTTTCCAGATCTCCCATTTTAGCGATTGTAGAGATGGATGTCGTGAAAAATTGTATCATAGTGTACTAGCGCAAAGAAAACTAATTAAGTTAATTTTCTAAATACAAAATTGAATGACCAATGGTCTATCTATTTTATTAGGTCGTTGGTTTCATAAAGTGCAATAGACAACATAATTTGGTAGTACAACGGGCCCTCAACTGTATGTCATACGTTTGGTACAGGCTAGAAATTTGGATGCAATGAAATATTTGTTTCCCATCAGGCACAGAAGGTTGTTTGGACGTTCAAACAATGTTAAAACAAAAGTTCAATTTATATTGAGGCGATTAGTTCATCTGAGACGTAAAAATTGTAAAACGAACATTATGTAGGAGTTCACTTTCCATTCAAGTTTCAATAGAAAGAATCTCTTCTGCAGAGCTCATTTTACAAACTACTCGTTAAAACACCTAATGTCAGAACATTATTTGGACGTTGAAACGATGTTGAAATAACGTTGTGTGTCTCCTTGGTTACCTTCTTCATGATGGTTTTGCACTTTCGATTTTTATCTTCTCCTCCTTCTGCAAAAAGCCTTTCAGGTCTATTCCAGTAAGAATAGTATCCGTATTGTTTTTCTGCACAAATAGTTGTCGTCATTCTACCGATTACCGGCTTGCCGTATGAATATCTAAAAAAACAAGAAACTGGAATTTTTTACCCAGGGCTTTTCATATACCAGGGAAATATCAATTCTTGAAAAACAAAGTTGCAAAAGTTTACCCTTAAATGGGCTTTTCCAGAAAAATTCTCTACCCCCTGTCGAGAATGCGGATTTTCTTAACACCAGCCCCTTGGATATCCGTGTTAAAAATTTCGAACCCCCTGGATATCCTAGGATAAAAATTTCGAACCCCCTGGATATCCTAGGATATTGAAAATTTAAAACTTTACTCCGGATATTCTATATGGATCCTTAACAGTGGAAGTTTGGATCTTTTCTGAAGAAACCCAAATGTCTGAATTCTTTGTGGAAACCCAAAGAAACTCGCATTACCATTAGAAAGACAACCTCTTGATTTTTCATGGCAATTTAAAAGGGGGCTTAAGCATTCGTAAATGTTAATCAACAACTTTAATGTCTGTTTCATTCCCAGTAGACACATAACGCTGTTTCAACATCAGACAACGTTGTTTCAACATCCAAACAATGTTGTTTCAACATCCAAACAATGTTGTTTCAACATCCAAACAACGTTATTTCAACATCAGACAACGTTATTTGGACGTTGATAATAATGTTGAAACAACGTTGTGAGCATTCTACAAATCATTGGAACGACACTCTTTTTCAGCTTTTCTAGTACTAGTGTCTTCCCTCCTCTCCTTCCCCATTGTTGAGATCTGATTTACTCCTGATCTTATCAACATCGAAGGAGGGGAGAAAGAAAGGGGTCATTGGAAGTTCAAATAAGAAAAGTCCAATATTTATGGCCAGGCCTTGTAGGTTTACTCACTTTGCACAAATTTCTGCATCGATTGTCGAATCTGATGCCAGGATGGATGAAGGCGGAGAAATGGTGACTTTGAATTTGGGAAGAACAAATTTCTTCACTTCAACATGCAGTGTCTTTTTGAACGATTTGACATGAGCTGTTATTTTCCATTTCCCCAAGACAGGTTTTTCGGAAGTTTTTAATTCAAACGAAGCAAACCCTAAACAAGGAAGTATTTCGAACTTTAGCAATTGTTGATGGGAGCCCAGAACCTCAGCACGTTATTTGAACGTTATTTAGAGGTTGAAACGATTTTGAAAGAAATGGTTGTGTGTCGTTCGTTGGTAGATGTTGTTATTGTATGCTTTATAGTCTTTTTTATTATTTGCCAATAATTCCCCGTAAAAGATGCATCTGTAGGAAAGTGCTATTTTGGTTCGCTTTGGTGTGCGCGCTTCAAGTGCTAAAAAGTGCTAAATTAAAATAAAAACCGACCCTATCAGAGCAAATTCATTGGACTTTGACGATTTTGTGACCCAGTTAGTGAATTCAGAGCTTCCTAAAGGTACCCTGACCGACAGCACATCCCCTTACCTCATTTCACCTAGGTTTATAGCCTTGACCCTCTAAAACCGAGTTGCTTATAAAGAAATGTTAGTTGTTGTTGTAAAAGGGAGTTTTAAGATAAAGAAAATATTTCTATCTCTATAGAGAGGGTATTTATTGTAAGGAACTTTTTACCTGCATCTAAATTCACATCTCTCCATTGTCTCATGATTGAGTCTGATGGATTTTCGATTTGTATTTTGTTTAAGGTTCCAGTAAATGGTTTTAACTCTGTATCAACCACGATCACTCTGAATTTGACTGAAACAAACGAAAACAGAAAACGGTAATAAATAATCTTCTTTTAGTTTTAGAAACTCCAATAATGTCCGTCTTATCATTTCTTGTCTTGGTTAACCCATTGTTAAATACTGCTGATGTCACTGTTGTTACTAGAGGATTGTGCGTAAAAAGTAGTGGTGATAGCAGAGAATTATGGGTGAATTGAGTGATGTTGCCAGGGGATTATGGATAAATTAGAGTGGTATCGTAATTCGAGGAAAGTCGTTATTAAAATCGGGGAAATTCAATTGAAATCGGGGAAAATCATGATCAAACTCGGGGAAAGTCTTGATCAATATCGGGGAAGGTCTTGATCAAAATCGGTGAAAGTCATGACTAAAATCGGGGAAAATCATTTAAAATTCGGGAAAGGATGTATAGTAACGGCTTCACGACACTAACTTGTTTGTCCTGGTTTATAGAGTGGTCGATCAGTTTGTATCATGATGTTCAAACCAAGTTTCTGGACGTAGATGTAGTCTGTGGTGTTTTTGAATAGCCAAGAATCGCCATCGATGGCTTCTCCCAAACCTTCGATGTGTAATTTCAATCGGTCTGATGCATCATGTCCCACGAATAAAGGTATGGTTGATAATTGTCCTAGAGTTAAGAAACGTTTGTAGTTTGAAGACGAATCAGTGGTGTGGTGGTCATCGTTCTCGACTTTTGTTCAGGAGGCCCGAGTTCGATTCCCACTGTAGTACCTTCGCCCGGATCAACCCATACCATGTGAGGGGAATTGGGTACCATAACTCTGATATAAGAGTGTGGGTAGATATGTCAAACGTTGTGGTGCGTGGTGGCACTCATGAGGTTCTACGCCTGCGAGAGCAACATGCTTTCCCGCGTAGTTCGTAGTATATAAGTGTCGCGCGCACAGAGCTTGCGATGTCTGGAGAGTGCTATGCTTCCTACTTGTAAAAGATGAATTCCTACTTCGAAAGGAGTTGATCAAACTTGATCTAAATAAGGTCAGCTATTGCTACCATATGCCAACAGACCACTTTTCAAAAGCATATTTAGTGGGGTTAAGAGGGCAGTTATACTGTGCTTTTGCCAATTTTCTGATATTTAAAAAAGTAAAAGTTTAAAGTTAAAAGAAGTTTTCCGTAAAAGGTGTCTGCAGATAAATGTTTTGGTCTACTCGAATTAGCGTGTCAAGTACTTCGCCTTATTTGGAAAATGTCAAATTAGATAATGCGAATGGGAAACAAACATATAAAAACACAGGCTATTTAACCCTTAGAACCATTAGACTCTGCAAGTCTTTTACAGAAAATCCATCTTCAAATGGCAGGGTATCATGAGATATAGACAAGTGTTTTGTTAAACAGCATTCGGTTTATATGCCTTAAAATAAAGACTGTGGTCTGGTAAAACCTTTTCAGGATGGTAGGGCGGTAGGGCGGTAAACGGCGTCCTTAGGGCTCTAAGGGTTAAAGAGTCTATGTTATTCCGAATGGAGAAACTCAATCTGTCTTACCCGGTTGCACGATTTTGCTGACACTTGTGTAGTCCGTGTCATCCGATTTTGTTAACCGAATATTAACCGAAACGGATTTTGGGAAACCGTGCGTAGAAACCATAAGATTTTCTGTTACACCAGAACGAAAAATTCTTGGAAAATATGCCAAGTAGTGCCTAGTAAGAAAAAAGAAAAATAATTATATTATTTTAGTTAAGAGCTGTCGCTACAGGTTTTCTATCCTAGCGAAGGTGCAATACACAGTTTCAATTATTTTATGGTTGTTAAAAAACAAGCACAAAATTAAAATAAAATACACTATTGATATCATAAAATTTTGATAGATAATCCCTACCATGAGCATTCCTTGAGAGTGTTGTCTTTACTGCATTTATCATTATCTCGTTGAAGAAGTTCACTGAAAAAAATTAAAACAAAATTTTTTTTGAAGGATAATGATGGTGGTGGTTTTATTTTCTTAATTTCTGTTAACTATTTTATTGCTATTCTATCTTTAGTCAGCATTCAAACAACGTTGTTTGCCTACTAAGGAATGTTATAGCTGTTTGAAATTTGTATTTCACCACACCTTCCCCACTCTATTTACACATGGGTCTCAACACCCGTCAGTGGCAAAAAAAACAAGTTTCTTTGAGTAAGGCTGCCAGTCAGTCCCTTATTATCTTCCTCAAAAAGACTTCTGATCTGTGTTCTGCAACAAAAAATTTCAAAAGGGGATGCGACGAAAAGGAGGATGGTAATACCCGCGACTGCTGTCGTACAAAATTTAAGGTACTAGATTTGGCTGTTTAACCATTCTCGTTTTCAAGGCTTATTTGTTTCAGGCGAAATCTCCTTTGCCTTTTCGGTACTTGGCATCGTCCCCCGATCTATCTCTCCTAACGTAACCTCGCGTAACCTAATAGTACCAAATATAACATAAACAAGGAGGACACCCTATCTTTCGTTCAATTCAAATTCCCTCTGTGACCACACTCACTCTGGAAGAGAGGTACACATTTTTTCAAAGGTTTGTTGTTCAGGCGCCAAAACAAACAATATTCTGCGAAGTATTTCTCACGAAAGGTTTGGAAGTTTAAACTCAATTAATCAAAATTGTGTAGACTTACGACTCTGCTAAAACCAGTGTTGACAGAATGGCCAGAACATATTGCCAAATTAAACGGCTCATCTTGGAAGGTGGACCAGAGCACCAATGAACTAGCCTTCTTTGTGAAATCACCAAAACCTTACTCACCTTTAACACAAGAAAAAAGTCAACTACTTGCTGATTTTAATCTTTATAGTTGATTCCGCGGCAAACCCAAACTTTTGTTATATGACTTTTTCTTGTCAAATAATGACATAGCATTGCTTTTGTTCTTTTTGTAAGAATATTTTCATCGCGTTCAGAACGGCTGTTTTTTTAACCTATCCCTTTTTAACCCTATCATTTGAAGTTTTCCATTTCTATCCTCGATTACCTTTGAGCTTGGAGATTCTGGAGCCAGAAACAATCTTTACCTGATCTCTTATTTGTTGTTAAATGTTTGACATACTTATTCTTAATCTTTATTCTTAATCTTGTATCTGTTCTTATGAACAAATTAATAATATAGAAAGCAAATAGCAGACTGTTTTGACTCAAAATATCATGTCAGCGTCACTGTTCTTAATTTACATTTGACACTAGGCTTTTTTATTCATAAATGTTTCTTTTATAAGAACTATAGCTCTAATGGATCAGCAACCCATGGCATACCTCACGTTTATCAGTCGTTAGTATGCACTGCTCTTATTGCCTGTTTAGCCGTAAATTTCCCGTTAAAGTCGTCTGCAGGTAAGAGCTATTTTCGTACGCTCGGATTTGCGCGGCAACAAACAATTTGCAATATTTACCTTACCGGACGAAACAATGTCGGACTAATTTCTCGTCGGACTAAATTATTCGTCGAACATAATTTTCGTCACCCACAAATATTTTCGTCACTTTTGTCCACAAAAGCGCAAATTTTAGACTAAAATTTTTTTTTTGACTTTTTTTTCATCGGACTAAATTATTCGTCGGAAAAAGTTTTCGTCACCTCCAAAACATTTCGTCACTTTTGTTCGACATTTTTTTGTCCGATAAAAGGTAGTTTGAACTTTGGTTTGAAAAACCTCAAACTAGATACTGTGCATAGGAAAAGACCCTATATGTAGATAATGGGTTCTGTATATTTGGCTACTAAAATTTTTTTTTTTGCGGTGAGAACGGAAATTTTTCTGGAAACCTAAAAATAACAAGTACCTTATCGGACTTTTGAAAGTGACCGTATTTTATACAAAGTAAACGACTATTGGATGTGAAAATGACGTCACGAGGGCCATTGTTGCAATAAAGCGAGTTCTTATAAAAGGAAGGAAAGTTGCCGATGTAACCGCGTTTTATTGTCAACAACTAATGGGTGTGACGTCAAAACTGTTTTTATTTCTCAAATATGATTATGGTTTTTATTTTCATTGCAAAGTCTGGGTGGGGTTTCTTTCGAAACATTGGGCTATTCCAAAATAAAACCGTACAGGGGGGTGGACGAACCTTTTTAAGGTAAATTCTTTTTCTCTGAAAATGTGTCTATACCCCCTGGAAAAATGGTAAATTCTGAAAAAGCCCCTGGATTTGATAAATTTCTTTAACCCCCTGGAAATTTTTCAAATATCTGCCATTACCCCCTGGAAATTTCAATTAAAATACCCCCTGGAAAAGTCCACCCCTATCAGTTCTGTTCTGACTGACAAAAGAGGTCTGTTGTATTTGAAATTTATTTAATAATGCGATGACATTTATGTCGATTCATCGAGTTTCTGAGAAATGCAAACTGCTCTAAATTGACTTCTTTTGATAAATTTAAAAGAGGATCATCAAGGATTTGGAAAGTTTACATGTGATAGGTTTCTTAGATGCGAGTATTACAGCATAACAAAGACTGGGTCGCTGAGTTGGAAAACCAAATTAAACTGACCAAAATACTTACTTAAATTCAAAGGTTTCAAACTAGCGCAGTGCAATGAACAACTGGTGAAAACCCTTGAAGTGCAATTTACACAATCAATTTTGTAACTTTTAAAGCGTTTTAAGAGGACCAACATTCGATTTGTATCAATTGTTTAACATCTTTGCTTTCGCTTCGCGTTTGAAAAAAAACTTTTGAAATTCAATTCCTTTATCATTGATATCCATTACGTGAAATCCACAGAAACATTCCAATAAGCCACATGTTGGCCACTAGTTTCAGTGTTAAAAATTGGTTAAAAAAGTGACAAATACCCGGCTTGTTATAGGCCGTTTCCGTATTAAAAAAATTAGCGTTCTTGATATTGTGAATAAAATTTGTCTGGAAAAAAATTTAATATTTTTATTGATATCGGGATTCATTATGTGGGTCAACTTGAATTTGTATATTATTTTCGCACACACACTAATATTGTTCTAGCGGTCTATAGGTTGGTTTTGTAAACCTCATTAAAGAGCTTTTATGGAGAGATCAACCCGATCATAAAACGTTTAAAAGGTTTACTTTCAAATGATAATCTTAATGAAAATTGCGGTCTGAATTATAGCTATTGTAATTACAGTATAACAAATTTTATTGTCATCAAAGAAAATTAAAATAAAATCAACGCGGCCTGGGGAATTAAAAAAATCGTCAGTAAGATTGGATGAGGTTTGGATGAAGTTTGGATGAGGTTTGGATGATGTTTGGATGATGTTTGGATGAAGTTTGGATGATGTTTGGATGAAGTTTGGAAGAAGTTTGGATGATGTTTGGATGATGTTTGGATGATGTTTAGATGATGCTTGGATGATATTTGGATGATGTTTGGATGACGCTTGGATGATGTTTGGATGATGTTTGGATGATGTTTGGATGATGTTTCGAAGATGTTTAGATGATGTTTGGATGAAGTTTGGATGATGTTTGGATGATGTTTGGATGAAGTTTGGATGAGCTTTTGGTGATGTTTGGATGAGGTTTGGATGAGCTTTTGGTGATGTTTGGAAGATGTTTGGATGATGTTTGGATGATGTTTGGATGATGTTTGGATGATGTTTGGATAATGTTTGGGTGAAGTTTAGTTGTGTTTCGATTGTTTTTTAGTTGGTTGGACTTTTTTTCCAATATACGGAAAGAAACTTTGGCGTGTCAATAGATTCGCGAAATTTTTGCACTTCGTCAGAATAAATTTTCGCGAATGGGTCTTTGCTCGAAATTTTGTAAAAAAGGAATTTAATAAACTCTATTTTTCTGGGTCTGCCAATAAGTTAAACAAAGGGAAAAATCAACTCGGAGACAATACATGAAACATAATTATTATAATCTGTGAGTTTTCGCGAAATTTGGATAAAAAAGTCTTTTTTCGCGAGAATAAACTTTCGCGATTTTGACCAAAATATGCGCGAAAAACGGAAAGTTTCTTCGAATAAAGTAGGGCGTTTCACCAGGTATGTGATATAGTAACGCAGGCGGAGCAGTTTTTAAAACTTTTCTTCAGAGAAAGATCATACAATTTCATTTTGTTGCTGTTTTTGTCTTCTTCTTCAAAATAACTTTACTTCTTTCTTTTCGCAATGTTGGAAAGATACCTCGTATCATTCTTCGTATTTTTCCGCAGAAAAATGTATAAAGTATCGCATCTATACAGTACCCTAGAACGTACATTAAATTTAAAAGAAATCTCAACCATGATGGCTGCTCTGTATTAGTTACTGTGAAAGTCAAATAAATGACGTCACCAACGATCCACGTCAATACAAACGAACAAATTATTAATTTCGGAATTGTTAAGGCCTTGTTAATCTTTCGAGGGTACATAGATGCAGTTGATTCATTCAAAGCTTTGATATTCGCTTTTAGGCTTTGCTTAATCACAATAAAACACGATAACGAAGTGACCAGGAATGTAGCGTCAGCTATGCTCCAAAAATATAATGTCAAATTATAATTCAATTGTGATAACGTCCTTTGTGTTGCAAAAAGTGTAACAGTGATTGCTGTTGACATAAAAACGATCAACAAATGAATCAATTTTGTCCGAAATATAGTTATGTAAAGATCATAACGCATGTTTAACCGGACGAACAAAAGACGGTCTATAGTTAAGCCGATCATCACTATGTAGAGTTGGGAAACGAAGAATCCTTGCCGCAGACGACGAATACTGAATGAGATTGCCTTTTCATTCTCCAAGATTTTCTCACTTATTCGTAGCAAGTTGGTCAGCATTTCGTTGAAACTCATCACCATTAAGTAAAGTCTTTGTATCTTATTGAAATTCTGCTTATAACGCACTCTTAGTAGTAACATTAAACCACCGCCATGAAGAAGCACAGGGATTGCTCTGAGAACGATATCGGTGATGAAGTAGGTGTTCATTGTTGTTGTTGTTGTTGTCGTTGTTGTTGAACACAGGTGTATGTGTATAAATTTGTATAAAAGCATAAAATTATATCACTTTCGTATCATCCTGGTTTTGGGCATAATAACTGTTTTAGTGATCTTTTTGAAACATTCGTGATAACTTCGTCTTGCTTTTGCGACTGGCTTTGAATATATTAATATCATCGACATCGTTCTAATGTTGCTTTGAATTATTTTTTTCCTCTTTTGGCGAAAAAGAAAATAGGACGTGAAAGTTCAAAAATGAAAACTAATTAGACCCATCCAGTTGGCAGGTGATAATATTCTAATATTTCATAACAAAATCACACGAGTTCAGTTTCTCATTGAATTAATTTTAGAATTAATGTTGTAGAAAGAATTATGGAATAAATAGTTTGTAAACGATATTTTTTATCATCTCTAAAAGCAGACAGACAGACACCTACCTAAAGAAGGCATAATAGGCTCAGTCAATAATAAAAGATGACTGAGATCTCAGCGCTAGATAAATTTTACAATCCTTTATGATATATGTATGTTACGAAATTCGAATAATATTGGATAAATAAATTAAAATAAATTATATACATTATTAAATAAATTATTGATGCTAGTAGTGGCCGCCGACGGTTCGACCTGGAATCGAGGTAGATCCAGAACTTGTAGAACTACAAGATAACTTGAAAATTTGAAGTTAGCTGGCTTAAAGTAATGCTACTGATTGGCAGCCTCTCGTTTTTACTAATAAGGCTATTCTGGGGGGCGATGAACAATGTTATTTCTGAACATTTGGCGAAAAACAGAGTCTAAATTCCATACAGAACCCCCGGGGGAAAGAGAAAATGCCGTGCGCATAAAAATCGCTAGCGAAAATAAGAACGCTTCAAAAAAAGGCTTCAGGTAAATACGAGTATTATAATATAGATGATCCATATTATAATAATGTTGAATAATGTTGGATAAATAAATAAAAATAAAACATAAACCATAAAACATAAAGATAGCTTTTAAATTATACTAGCTGGCAAGCCAGCGTCGCATGTCGCTATAAAGACATGACTTCGCTCTTTTTAATTAGTTAAATTTACCTATAGATTAAATTGTGTAATTCGAACTCCTTTAACTCAAATAATCACGTAAATCAAACAAAATATGCTATTCCGTATGCGAAATCCTCTTATAAAACGAATATGAATTTGAATCTTCTGAATGAAATACTTGAATTGAAGTATGTTTAGTCTTTTGATTGGCCTTTTTAAAACAAAGCGCAGTTAAATTCAACTCCTTTACAGTCTCCAAAGTGTTAAAAAATGGGCCAAGTTTACATTTTTTGGTAAACAAACTAATTAGTGTTACACACGGACAGACAGATAGATTTCAAAATAGTGCTATAAATATATAGATACATTATTAAATAAATTATTGATGCTAGTCGTGGCCGCCGACCATTCACCCTGGAATCGAAGTAGATCCAGAACTTTTAATATCTACAGGATAACTTGAAAATTTGGAGTAAGCTGGCTTAAAGTAATACTTCTGATTGGTAGCCTCTCGTTTCGACTTCAATTGTTAAAATTATGTAAACTCAGGGTACTAATAAGGCTATTCCGGGGGGCGATGAACAATGTTATTTCTAAAGTCCATACAGAACCCCCGGGAGAAAGAAAAAATGCCGTGCGCATAAAAATCGCTAGCGAAAATAAAATCAGAAAAGGCTTCAAGTAAACACGAGTATTATAATATAGATGATTTCGCATGTTTACATTTTAAATCTGATTTAAATTCGCAAAGGCATTTACCATTCTTTCATCTTTTCACATTTGCTAATGACTTCTAAAACTCATTAAAAGTGTGTACCCTATGCCTTATAAATGCATGCCGTTTATGGCAGGCAATTTATCTTAACTGCCAAAATCATTTCTTGATTTAATGACTATTTTACGTTTTGAATAAGCGAGTCATTCAATAACAATAAGCGTCACAGCGAAATCATCTATAGGCTAATCCATAAAACTCTGTTAACACTTCTAGTTTTAAATAACAGTAGCTTAATACACTTGTCGCGCCAAATTGTTTTTCAAATCAAAATCGATTTTTCGTTTTTTGTGTCGTTCGTGAAGATTCTAGATGAAGTGTTTTGATCAATAATAAGGTTTCAGATATTGGTAAGTGATGGGAACAATTTGATCACCATTCGGTAGAATAACTCCTGCAATAAAATAATCATTTCTGCTCAATTCAACTCCGATAATCTCCATGTAATATTTTGTTCCCGAAGTCAGCTGGATTTCATTCGATTGTTTGCTACCAAAAAAAGAGGGAATATTAATAGATGCTGCTTTGTTTTACAGAAACCTTAAGCTCTTCCCGGTCTCATAAACAATAAAATACACGTAATAACAATTACCGGTCGTTTTTGCGGTGTATCTGTAGACAAAAAAAAGTTAAAATACTTTATTTTATGAAAAAGTTACTATAAATTTTGTTCGAGTGACTAAAATCTTTTTGACCAATAGTTTTGTCCACTAAAAGTTTTGTCATAGGTGTGGGCTGTTGGCTGCAAAACCGATTTGACGTCAGTAGGACTACTATTTGAGATCCTAGGAATCTGCTGTTAGAGTTGGTAAGGGAAAATTTGGGGAAAATTAGTAAAGCTTGCAAGGCTGGAAAATTTGGGGTTGCAAAAGCGCTGTAAGGGTCTTTTTAACTGTTTTTTACCATACTGTAAGAAGGGTATTTGGAAGCCAATTTTTAGGGTATATGTATATGTGTCGTTTTGTAAACTTGGTAGCAGACACACAACGTTTTACGTTCTACGTTATTCCAACTTTGTTTCAATGTCCAAATAACGTTCTGACGTTGGACGTTGCTGGGACTTGTTTTCTTTTGGAACAATAAAGTGGAGAACTCACCTAAAGTCTGTCAAACCAACTGCCTCTGGATTATAAATGATTTCATATTTTGCACTTTCCTGATCATTCGAAGACATATAAAGTTTAGCAGAATCATCAGAAACCAAAATGAATCGGTACAATCCGTCAGAGGGAGCTACAAAATAGGTCTGCAAAATTATACCGTATTCATCCAATCCATAATAGAAATTGAATGATTGGAAATTGTCATAACGCCCCGTTTTTGAGGGCGTAAGGGCGCGCATAGAATCCAAGTTTCCGGTGTAGGCTTGATATAACGAAGCTTTTACTGCGCCAGCTTGAAATGAGAACAGAAAGATTTTTAGGTGAAGACGGTGGTGATATGCTATAAAACTTTTTTTACATAAGAATAATTTAAAGCCTTTAAACTCAGCTTGAGTCAATTTTAAAATCAGTACGTGGGTAACCTTATAATCCACTTTTGGCGTCAATTCGGAATTGGTAAAAAACCGCCCGCGTGGGGCCCTGACAGACACGTCAAAAACTCCACGCGCGGTGGTTTGTAAAACTTTTAGAGGATATCTTCTTATTATTTTCTACTCGGTCGATGATCATTCGTCTAACAACTGGAATAAAGAGGAGAGCGGGGGAGTCAAACCTTGAACCCTTGGTAAGTGGTGTAGATGCTTTAACCACTAGGCTAATTAATATTTCTTGTGACATTCAAGTATTTACGTATATTGGGAAAGTAATTCTACTCCACCCCGTGGTACATTAAACGGAAAAAGTACTTTTTAGAAATAATTATTGTTCCTTGGGACATTCAAGTACTTACGTAGGGCCCTACGTATATTGGAGAAAGAATTGTACTCGTCCCCGTGAACACCAAATGGTTTATCAGACGGAAGAAGTGCATTGTTAGAAATAATTATTGTTCCTTGGGACATTCAAGTACTTACGTATATTGGAGAAAGAATTGTAGTCGTCCCCGTAAACACCAAATGGTTTATCAGACGGATGAAGTGTTTGGTAGAATACTTGTATATTAGGTCGATGTAGCTCTTGCATGACGTATCGGCCATCGTTGATTTGATATGTTCCAACTAAAACATAAAAGAATGTATATTGCTTTAATATTTAATAAATGTTGGCCAACATTTCCACCAAAGTTCGCATCTTGGTCGCATCTTGGTCGGTTTGCGGTAGGCAACCAACATTTAGGCCATTATTTAATGAATGAACATTTCGAAATGTTGGCCACTTGCTTTTTACATACCGGCCAACATTGTTAGCCAACTTGCTGGTCAGTGAATGTTGGTCAAAATGTTGGCCAACATGTTGGCCAGTTTGCGCCCCAAAATGGAAAAGCAAAAAGGATCTATCACACAAAATTGGCCAACATTTTTTACCAATGCCAATATTTTATTTACATGTTGTTACGAGTATGGTTGTTACGACGGTTTGTGTTGGTAGAGCTAATATTTGGAAAATGTTCCTTCATTTGCTGTAACTTAATTTGAATGTCTAAAGAATTAACAATTAAAACCTTCAAAATTTAAAATTTGCGACCAACATGTAAATTTTGATGCATATTTTTAAATAAGTATTCATTCATAACACGAGACACTCTTATAATCACACAACAGTAGTTTGATACAATGATAATATGTACAATTAAACAATATTAGATTGTATAAAAACAATTTTTCCTTACATCCCGTCCGTTCAAATGTTAGCTTCTCCGTTAGACTATCTGTGGGCATAAAATGTTCGCTGGTGTAGTGTTTTCCTTTGAAATAGTAATATTCTGTCAATCTGCAATGAGAAGATAACAACATACTATGTTTAAGGAATCACTCCTACGCATAGTTCATAAGAACATCTTAAGAACGTACTAAGGCTGAAATTAAGAAACAAAAAGTTTCTTGCTGTTGCAAGGGAAAGATTTTCACGCAATTATAAAAGGTGTTATTATGGTTTCTCTCGAAACAATGCATTTTTGTTTTTTGTTATTTTGCTTCATATATTAAGAACATGAATAAGAACACCCGAGGCTGAAATGGTTGGAAAATAAGAGATGTTCTAATAATTGTTCTAATTAATATGAAAAAGTGTATAATTGTCATAAAGAATATAAATTACGACTAAATGCTATAAAGGGGTCGGAACTGCGATTCGAAGGGAGAGCAAAGGGTAAGCGATTGCTAGGAGGTTGGGTTGCGCAATTGCGAATCCACCCTCCACTGTTACCAAGGCTGAAATTAAGAAAACAAAAGGTCTTTTTTGTATAGGGCTGATCCCAGTTGATCCAAGCAGGCAAACAAAAATGATCAAGGATACCTTTACGGTTGGATGTCATGGTAGCATACGTAAAGAAAATCTTGAGTCTTTGAAAGCGATTACAAAATTCAAAATATTGCTTCGACGGAAAAAAAAGAAAATGGAAAAAGGGTTAAAGAGAGATGACTTACTTTAGATACCGTTGAGTTGTGTGTGTTGTTAAATCGTGTGTAATTCGGTTATATGCGAATATGTACCACGTTTTCATGCAATCCTGATTTCTATAAAATCCATAACCATCATAACTTGGAGTAGCCATGCAACGTCCGTCTTCACTTTTAATCTTTGTGTATTCTAAAATATTTCCACCAAGAAAATGTTATCTGACGTAGTGAGCCTTCTAAAGGTGTATTCTAAAGTTTCCCCTGGCGTAGTAAGCCCTCTAAAGGTGTATTCTAAAGTTTCCCCTGGCGTAGTAAGCCCTCTAAAGGTGTATTCTAAAGTTTCCCCGGGCGTAGTAAGCCCTCTAAAGGTGTATTCTAAAGTTTCCCCTGGCGTAGCAAGCCCTCTAAAGGTGTATTCTAAAGTTTCCTCTGGCGTAGTAAGCCCTGTAAATGTGTATTATAAAGTTTCCCCTGGCGTAGTAAGACCTGTAAAGGTGTATTATAAAGATTCCCCTGACGTAGTAAGCCCCCTAAAGGTGTATTCTAAAGTTTCCCCTGGCGAGTAAGCCCTCTAAAGGTGTATTCTAAAGTTTCCCCTGGCGTAGTAAGCCCTCTAAAGGTGTATTCTAAATTCCCCTGGCGTAGTAAGCCCTCTAAAGGTGTATTCTAAAGTTTTCCCTGGCGTATTAAGCCCTCTTAAGGTGTATTCTAAAGTTTTTTCTGGCGTAGTAAGCCCTGTAAAGGTGTATTCTAAAGTTTCCCCTGGCGTAGTAAGCACTGTAAAATAATATTCAAAAAAAGCCTTTCGAAAATAATCCTTTTTAGCGAGCCGTGTTCAAGCAATTTTCTTACAAAATCTTCCTCAAAAGAAAACTGAAAAGTGAGAGTGAGGACAAAACAATGACCTACCCACGTGTTCAGGGCACGAGGCTGTCACCAAGGTTCCTTCTATTTTTAAGGAATATGTTTGTGAATGACTGAATCCTGATGCTACTGATGATAAACCCAGTGATGGGTTATCCGAAATGAATTCTTTGGCGTGGTCACATCCGTTAAAGAAACCTAAAGTAAAATAAAATGAAAGGTATATGTTCTTAAGTACGCTTTTTCTTTGGACTGTTGACTAAATCTAAGGAGTATTGAAAATTCATTTTCAAAAGAGAGGTCTGTTCACATTCGCACTTTATAGTTTAATATTTTCCAAATTACGTACGGCTTTTTAAGTATTTGACGCGCAAACCCAAGTGTGCTTAATTTTCCTTGTCCCTCCTAGTTTCTATGGGAAAAATGCAGCCTTGATTCCAGGCGAACCACCTTTGGAAATCGAGACGAATTATTTGCACTTGTCCGCAGAGACTACTTTACGGGAAATTTACGGCAAAACAGACAATCTGTACAGAGCATATAAACAAACGATAAACGTGAGCTTTACATAACGAGACGATAACTGTTTAGGCTCAACCCTTCCTATGCCAGAGCATATTCCAATTCCTCAAAAGAAATTAGCAAAACTTTTTGAGGAGACTCGGTTGTTTATACACCCCAAATCAGAAAAACCCGGGGAAAACCTTTTTGCCCTTGCAATTGATATTTCACGATATACACGATAGGACTTTCTTTTCCAGAAAAATATCCATATTCCCACTGTTGAGGATGTCGATGTTCGTCAACCCCCTGGATGTCCGTGCCAAAAATTTCGAACCCCCCCCCCCCCTGGATATCCTTGGTCTTCAAATTCTTACCCCATGGATATCCTAAGATATTGAAAGTTTCGGACCCCCTGGATATCCTATATCCTCAACAGTGCACTTTTTTCTGGAAAAGCCCATATCTTTCTTTCCTCACCATCATATTCGGTGCATTCAGGTAGTTTGTATTCAGGAGGGGTGCAAGCTTCTTTAACTCCAGATAGACATGAATCTTGGCAATATTCCTCACCATTACATACATCAGACACGTATGAAATTATCTAAAAGGAAATAAATGTCAAGTTTTGTTCTTATATATAGTGTAAACCAATTGTGAAATAATTGTGCATTTGTGAGCAAAAACCAAGAAAATTGGCACAGTGATGAAATAAATTTTATTTCAGTCCAAGACTCCAAAGAAAAATCTGCATTTTTGCATTTTAAGCATTTTATTTTCGCCAAAAGTTAACATCGTGAACATGCCAATGTTCGTTTTATATATAAACTGTTTTTAATAGTATAGTATAGTAGAGTCCAAAGAAACGGGATGTAATAGGCAAGATACTTGACCGACGTGTAACAAACCCGCACAGCGGGACGATATTTACATTTTTTTTTAAATAAAATCTTGCCGTGTTGTAACGTTTAGACGATTTTCTCTTCAGAAAGAAGTAGGGTTTGGTACAGAAGTTGACTTGGGTGACTTGACCGACGCGTAACAAAGACTCTAAGGACTAGGTTATAGATTCATAATTTGCAATTAGCATATATACCTTTTGTTGGGGATTGATTCTGCCTGGCTTCCATCCCTCAAAAATGAGTCTTGATAAAACTTCATTGGCCAGAATCTCTTTGAAAAACAAGCAGCCTTTTTCCGTTTCACGGTACGCGAACATTGCACAGTTTGCATGAGTTGGGCAACCCATAAAACAATCTTGCAGGGTCGCGACATTCTTTTGGTTGGCGGAGATCTTGCTGACAATCAAAATGCTGTTTCTCCGCAACTTGGATGCCATTTTGGCGGAGCATGACGTATCTTTCTTGAATTTGAGTACTTGTGCATCTATAGTAGCCAAAAACACGCTGTAACAAAAACATAATTTTAAATAATAATGTTAAAATTTGAGAGATTTCTTACCACAATATTAACATCAAGCTATCTTAATTCTGTTTTAGCTAGCCGAAGTTTTCAGGACCTTCAAAGGCAGGGTGGTATCTGTAAGTTTCGAGCTTCCAAGAGCGCATTAATTTACAACGAAAATTTATATCAAACCTATAAATAATCATTAACAGTTTCATCCTTCTTTCAATTTGTTCAAATAAAAAAATCAAAATTTATTCTTCTTTCGATGAAAAATTGAGAGTTATGAAAATCTTTTTGCGACCTGTCACATTTTTAATCAGTGACATTTTAGAGATATGATTAAACTTTAATCATTGATATATATTTGAAATAATAAAATAATAAATAATTGAAAGGATAAATTGTTTTTTTTTTATTTTTCATATGGAATATGGTATGGTTACTCTGATTTTCGATTACAAACTTTCCGTACATTGTTGTTGTTGCTATGATTGTTGTTATAAAAGATTTATTTGATAACTTTTGAAAAAACATTACCCAATTCAATATAGAAGACTGGGTACAACTGAAAAAAACCGCAATTCTTTTTTACCTTTCAAACTCGACATGAATAAGAAAAATGTCGACGATGAAAAAAGTTTTCGCTTCAATCCTGGTTTTTAAATTATTAAAAAAAAAATAATCAGGATTTGAAGCGAGAACTTTTTGTGTCGGCTGTTATCCCAGACAAACAATGTGATACTAAAATTGTTTCAAGGTCCAAATAACGTTTTGACGTCTCTAAACGACGTTTTGTGCCTGTTGGTAATGGTCTGGAAATCGAGATTATCAAAGAACCGACAGTTGAAAAAAATTCCTCCCAAACGCCATTTTTTAGCAAATTATAATCCCAACGCTTCGTTGAAATGCAACGAAATACCTGCTGCTTGACGTCAACACAAAAGTGTCACCTAGTCAACAAAACATAACAAAGAATTATTTGAGGCATAATAAATAAAACAATTTAAGAATGCTCTAAATGCTTGGCACAACTTGGGAAATTTATCATCAAAATTCGCGTTTGTTTTTACTTAGCAAAGAAATTGACTTCAAAGAAACCATTAAGCCGATAGTACACGTCCATGATTTGGAAGCATAAAAATTTAAGAATTTTTTAAAAGGTTGGGTAATTTGTCATCAACATTTGTGTTTGTTATTCAAGCAATTAGTAAAATAATCAATTTTTAAAACTATAAAAGAGTTATGAACGTTTTTGTCACATAAGTTTTTATGTTGTTCGCTTTTTTTATGTTGGCTTTTTGAACAAATAACCAGAAAAGGTCGATAATTTTCTACAGAACACAACATTAATGATAGTCGAAATGAACCAATCTTGAAGCGACCTTATAAAAACTCCAGCTCATTCCAAAATGACGACGTGATGGGAATTCTAAATTTGGATTCGTACATGTTTTTATTTTTGTTTGTTGTTTGTTTTATGAGTTAATTACTCTTTAATGAGTTGATTACTCATTACCTGTGTAACTTTTTAATTAGACAAATGATAAATCTTTAGAAAGGAATACATAAAAAACAATAAAAAGTCTTTTGAAATTCGAATCGTAACCATCGCCGTATCCACGTAAAACGACGTGTGTGTGTGTGTGTGTGAAGATACTAATTTTTCTAACTGTTTTTGTTTTAATTATTTTAAAATTAATCAAACATATGTTTTCACGTAGCCACCCTCTGATTTACTGCGTTGCAGGTGGAAATCTTTTATCCAATTTTTAAAAGAGTTAAAAGAGTTTTTCCGAATAATGTACAAGAAAGGTTCGAATTATTTTGTATGAAAATGTTAACCTTTTTTGTTTATTCATTTTTCTATTTCTGATTTTATTTCACTGAATGACGTCATACACGCGGACGGAATGAAAAAAAAGTTTCCATAAGCTTCTTTTTGTCAACTTTCCTACTTACCTCATAAAAGTGAGTGTCAAAAAGTTAATGTGTCATTAACATCCATCTTATGTTTGTATATTTATATAAGAATGATTTAATGATTGGAGCTCCTAAGGATACTCATGTAACGAACACACTTTAAAACACAGCGGATATGTGGGTGACCGGATAATTACACATCTATTGTTCCGGTGTAAAAGGTTCTTTCTTTTTGAAAGATCACGAAGCCTATTCTTCCATTTCAAAATCTCTCTCTCGCTCTCTCTCTCTCTTCATTATCTTTGGTTGTTTCTTGCTTTCTCAATTGCAAACAAAAGTGTTTTTTATTGGCGGACTTCAAAATCCGGATATTTTGGCTAAACGTACAATGTTTTGGTCAAAAGGTCAAAAGGATGACTGTTTACGTTTCGACGATGGACTAAGATCCGAAAAAAAAAAACCGTAGAAATGATTTAGCTTATTTTTTTTAATTTGTTGTTTTAACTATAAAAGCCAACTAAACTTAACAACAACTAAAAATCTTTATTCATCATTTTCTGGAGCTGGCAAACATTCTTCGCGCAGGTGATTGTCGCATTTTCTTTGGCGTTGTTGTCAACATCTTTGGTGAGGCAGTTTGGTTCAATGTCCTGTTATTCGGTGACGATGACCTACTAGCTGATTGTCTTGAACTGATGTATGCACTGAGATTCCCGGCCCTGGCTGACCGGTATTTAGTGGGTGTCCGTATATGATACGATCCTGCCCGGTGATTTTTTGTTGATTCTTGTTCTGTATACGATGTTGATGCTTTCGAATTGTTGTTTAAGATTGTGTTATTAATATCTGAGTCAATGATTTGATGGTTATTGAAGATTGGTGTAAAGGATGAGCTATTATTGAAATTTGTGGTGTTTAGTTGTGGCGTTGATGTTTTTCGAATTAATTCTTGATCGCTTCCGCTCACAAAATTCGAATTTAACAATCTTGCATTTGGATTGATTTGTGTCTGTATGTTAGAGTCAGATAGCGAAAGTCCCCCGGATCCAATCAGTTTTTTAATGGAGGACATATAAAATTTAGATACCCTTTCTTGTGTTTTAAAATCTGGTAAACCTACAGATGGGGGATAGTAATCAGCGTTTTCGTGGGATGGACAATCTGTCAGAGTGAGAGATAATGACTCATCGTCGTAGCTGAGATTTGCAGCTAATTCTTCGTAGTCATCATCGTTTAAGGTATCATTATTAGAATAAGTCCTGGAATTTGTTGTCATACTAGAATCTCCTGTACGTGAATCGAATCTAGTCTGTTCTGCGGTGTGGTGTTCTGACGAATACGATCTAGACATTTTCTTACGTTCTTCCACTTGATCAATAATGATATATTTGCTTTCTCGATCATAATCGTAAGTGTTTGCAGATAATGAACTTTCTAAGAACTCTGATCCATGATGGTACGATTTTTTGAAATTGTCCGAAAATGTCCGCCCGGATTCGCTAAATTCGTCCGGATTCAAGGCCGGTCGGACAATCTTGAAGAAGCTTTCTGAGTCTTTGTCAATATTTTGTAATGGTTTTTTAAGACTTCTTTTGGAGATGTTTTCCCATTCGAGAAGAGTGCTGTCGTAATCTGATTCATCGTCAACGAGTCTCTGGCGATCGTTGGCAAATTCACCGGTATCTCCATCTTTTGATGAGCTGACTGAAACGATCTCTTCGTGAGATACTGAACGTTTAGATTTCCCATAGATCGGAGTGTTGATTGTAGAATCTATATTCTCGATATCGGTACTATCTAACGATAAATTCAATGTTTTACGATCGTGTTGCTGCAAATTACGGTAGAAATCAGTGTCTCGTAACTCTGCCATCCTCTTTTGATCCATCCGTGAAACGGACGTTAATATGGATTCAGCGTCCTCGTAAACTAAATCAAAGTTCGTTTTTGTTGAGAAGTCGTGAACATCATGATCGTCATCAATAAATTGATCGTTATGATCATCACGATCACCATCATCTTCTGAATGAATCCACGTGGTTACGCGCTTACTACTTGTGGAACTCGTATGAGAACTAACTTCTGTGTAAGTCTTGGTCATATACGAGCTGCTGGCTTGGTAGCTCATGTGTTCTTTATCTTGGTTGTTCCAACTATCCATTGGACTGATAATACCAGAGCCGATTTCACTACACTTGATATTTTGTTGCGTGTTTAGATTCTGAGATATTGTTCGCTCACCACCAACACCAACACCAACAACGTTTTGTTGGCAAAGATTATTTTCATTTTGGTGAAAACTGAATAACGAGTCATCATCAAAGTCTGATTCTAAATCTATATCTTGGTCTTCAAGTTTCAGTTCCTGGTGCGTTTGACCAGGGTAATTTGAATCTCCTTGAAACTTCGAAAGGTTATCGCTTGGATGTGTTTTCGGGACATAACTATAACCATCTGGGCAACATTCTATCGGTAGATTTACATTGTTGGATATTGTTTTATAATTCTCTCTAACCTCGTCTGCGATCTCGTTTTCTTCTTGTTGGGTTATCGAGGTATAAATTGGTTTACTTTGCATTGAATAAACGAGACTAGTATTCAAAGCTCGTTTCTTCTCTTGGTCAAGTTTTTCTTTCAAGATTTGTGATTCTGTATCTTTGGGTGAATTTTTTTTGCATTTACGGTTTGAGAGAATGAATGCTACGGCGACGATTATGATAATGGCCGTTATGACGGAACCGACGATTGGGTACAGCAAGTATTTGATACTGATCGAGTCTGGATCATCTAAAAAGGTTTTAAAAGAACGGATTATATTATTTTAAGCTAATTAGATTTGAATATCAATTCAATTTGCCGATTTATTTCACTTTTACGATCCCCCTACGTTATACTTTTTGGAAGGTTTAGGGGGGGGGGGGGGGGGG
>JAUJPO010068901.1:0-12018 GCA_032270745.1 Tiaropsis multicirrata
TATGGAGGAGAGTGTGCTAATTATCGTATTACCTTATATGGAAACTAATTACTCTCCGTGAATAAGATAGCCTACCTCCTGTATCCGACCATGTGAACCTTATTAGGAACCTCCCATTTATTAATTCTTCCTAAAATTTCCCAGCTACAGTAAAGCAAAGCTCCTTCTTTTGCTGTAAAATAGCTTATTTTTAGCCTATTACATTTGCCCTATTTTAGTGTTTTCAACAGTTGAAATTCCAACCCCCCGCTTATTGGGTCCCCCGTTTATATAATTTTTTTTGAAATTTTCCAAACTCAAACCCTCTGTTTGTTTGGGACCTGAAATAAGTTCTAATTTTACAAATTGTTGAATTTTACCATTAGTTCAAATGTCTTGGGAATTCAAACAATAGATTCTATGTATTGGTGATTGTCTTTATCATTGTTTTAAATCTCCAAATAAAAATCTCATCATATCCAAATGACGAAGAAATGGTGCAAGTAAAGAAACACGAACGCTAGAAATTAAGTGACTAATAATGCTCGAATTCTTTTTTGAACGTTATTACCAAATTTTAATTTTCTGAATTAATAGACGTACGGCTGTGGTTTTTCATGGAATAATCAAGAGGAACTTTCTTCACGAAATTATGGACAAGGAACTCCTACCTATTGACGTATTTACACAAATGTCTTTACAAAATTCATCAAACTCGAAATAGCGTTGTTACTCAAAATCCTCTCTCACCAAAAAGGTGTATGATCACAAACTCGCGATAAACTTTTTGATATTAGAAAGGGTCAAACTGGGGTCGAAGCTAACATCATGTTATTTTTTTACATTATTCTTCCTTGCAAATGCCTAGATATTTTTTTTTTATTTGCATAAATCTACTAGGTGTGCAAAAAGAAAACGCACTTATTTTTCTAATTTTATGTACGTTTTTTAAATATACCCGAAACGATCTCAAACTTTGCAAAGGGTTACCATAATCTGTTTCTAACTACCTGCCAAAGTTCAGATCTATACACTGCATTTAACTCAATACGAGTCAAATACGCTCTTTCGATTGGTTCTCAAGCGGTCAATATAATACGGTAAAGACCACTTTAAGGAAATTGCTACACTCACAAATATTTTCGATGATAGAAGTTGTGGCCCCCTGGCCCCGTTCAGACGTTTCGTTTCGTTATGGTTTCGGTGCAGTTTTCGTTGCGGATAGGGCTTGCATTCTCACAACGCAAGCTCGGTCTGTACTTCGGCTGCGGTCAATATTTTCCCGTATTGACCTCTAAACCAGTTGATATTGTATAAATATAAAAAATAAAGTCATGCCTTCTAGCTAATGATAAACCATACATTAGTCATTGTGTAGGCTGACCAAAAGGTCCATATAGTTAAATGACGAAAAGGCAATGCTATTTCATTGAGGCGTAGCCTTGCTTAACCAAAATAATTGAATCAATCTAAATTGCAAAGTTTCTTACAGACCATTCGTCTTCAGGTATTTAGTTTTTCCGGTTGAAATTCGGCAAGATGTAATATGTGTTTAGAAACCCAGACAATGTTTTTTACGCAAATTGTGACTGTGTTGGGTTATTAAATTCAGAAGAGAAACAAGGTAGCCGCAAGGCTACATTGGCTTGACTGGAAAACATTCCACCCGAAATCTCAAAATTTATATAAAGAAACCCATTGTTTTTTGTATTAATCCCATCTCATCAATCTCATTACACAATTGCAATCATGCAGAAGAAAAATATAAATTCGAACACAAAAGAAACTCCCACACATCGTCTGATAAAAGTGCTGATATTGTAAGTCTTATAAAAGCCAGTTTTTGTTGTACTTTTAAAGATATGGTAGTTAGTGATATGTACGGTGAGGCGGAACAGGCAGATTTATGTGTGTAGTATGGGTGGTTTTTTTTACTTTTCTGTTAAAGCTTAAAGTGACTTAGAAGATACACTTTAAACGCTAATATCTCCCGAACCAGAAGGAATTACGAGATTGGTTTATACATGGATGGTTTATATTTATAGCTCCTTGGATAGTCTTCTTATCTCTCCTTCATGGGCGCCCGTTTTAGGCAGGGTGGAGTTGAAAGCGGGCGTTCCTTAAATCATAAGTCATAACCGTCATCGGGGACAGTTTAAGACTTGTTTTGGATAGAGTCTTAGACTTGTGAACAAGTCTGTTATTTATAATTACCGCAACAAAGTTTAGGAGTCGGTTACTGGCTAGGTAAAATCGGAAAAACGTTCACACGGGAAATAGCGCGCGAGAGTTGAGGAAAATAACAACAAAAAAATTTAAATTCTGAATATCCGTAACACAAAACGTTTTCCCGATTTTTCCGCAAGCGATAATTTCTCGCTTTAGGGTCTTTTAAACGACTAGTTTACTAGTCTAATAGAGTCTGTGATATTTATAGGAGTGTTGTAACAGTGCCTACACAGTTAGTTGTTTATATATTAGTTAATATTGTTTTATTCTGGGACGTGCTGCATTTTTGCAAACAATTACTATATTAATCACTTTAAGAAAGGCATTAGTGGTCACCATAGTGAGAGCGTTAGAGCATGTGGGGTGACCACTTTCTAATAGACTAATGACGGTCATTTTGTTTTGATAATTCTTAAAGTTTTTCAAATAAGATATACCACAGAAAAGAAAGTTTGTATTAACCTGCAGTGTTGTATTTACGTTGCTTTTGTCCATATTCCTTGTATGAAAGTCAGCTCTCCGTATTACAAAACCTCGCTATTCCAATTTTGTATGGAGGCCATGCCATTAAAAATGGCATTTTACATATTAAACCCTGACAAATTTTTTATGTGGAGCAGGCCATGCCATAAAAACCAATTTTATACATATGGAATTAGATATGAAAAGATGAAATCTGATAGCAGATATATTCTGCGCGCACCATACGCTCTGCTCTAAAGGGATGCAGCGAATATAGGGTTTACAGCCAGTACAGCGCAGCTTCCTGTGAGTGAAGCGGATGATCTGTTTCTAACTAAAGCATGCTGCTAAATCTAGAATGACATTCATCAAAAGGAAAAATTGATAGATTGGCAAATAATTTTCGAGTTATGTTGATAGATAGAAAATTGATCGGGGGAATCCATAATCAATGTTTTGTTTATGAAGGCATTTTCAATAATTAGCAAAAATTCCACTCAAATTATCCTTAATTTCCGGGAAGAAAAATATATAGCAAAGAAATCAGCGCAGAAAAAAATGCAAAGAATATCAAAAATGTTTTTTTTTACTTTTACCAACATCCATAGTTCATTCATTTTGAGAAGACTGGGACGAGACATGGTCAATTAACGGGTATGCCCCAATGAGAATTATACAATCTTAAAAAAGAAAAAAATATATATAAAACAACACAAATAGGAAAACAATTTTAGGCGCGGGACGTTGCATTATCGTGCAGACAACATTGTTTAATGCCAGGACGTTATTTGGGACATTGAAAAAACGTTGTGGTCCTGTACTGTATCTTTACATAAAGATTGACGTCAAACTGTCAAACATATTATCGCATGATCACTAGACTGTGTTCGCTGACTAGCCGTAATAAAAGTACAAAATGTTAATGCCATTAACGTTTCTTGGTGAAATAAAACAACGTTCTTGAGGTTGGCGGTGCTGGGTGTAGACACACAACGTTATTCCAACATTATTCCAACGTTCTCTTTACAATGTTTACAAAAGACGTGTTGAAGCAACCTTGAAACAACGTTGTGTGCCTGCTCAGAATATAGTGCAACGGAAGCAAGAAACTTTGCCTGCATTTTCAATTATATTTTTTGACATCTTTTTACATTTAAGTTCAGAATCTCTTTAAAAAGAAATCTTTTGTGTTGCGCAACTTATTTTTATCTATTTAGGTCAAAGCGAGTAAAAATTGATTGGGTTTCGCAAATACTTTTGGTTCGCAGAAAGGCTTATACCTTTAAATCAAAAATGTTTTCTCGTTGGAAAAAAATAAGCGTATGTGCTTCTTCTAATGATTTAGCACAGAACATAAACTTCAATCTCCAGCAGACAGGGAACAACATTGTTTCAACGTCAGAACGTTGGACGTCGAAACGACATTCAAAAAACGTTGTGTGCCTGCTGGGTTTGTTCATTTAGAAAGAGGCTGGGATCTAGTTTAAATGCACCAATAGCGATCGTGAGGAGAAAGAAATGAAAATATGACCGCAAATGTACATTAAAGATAATGAATGATGTCTAGAGAATGTGATCAATGTTAGAATGTGAAATGCAATTATTGTAAATACCACAGTGTCATGGGAGTGGTGTAAACAAATTGCCAATACGCATACTTTTTAAACCATGCACTTTTTATAGGATCAGTTAAGGGATGGGTTTGCTCTATTCTTATTTTCTTATTTTCAATCGCGGAAACATTGAATGTAGTTGTTCTAACAAATCTCAAGTAGAGAACAATTGAAGAACATTAAAGGTGTACTATTTCTAGGGGTAGGGAGCTGGGGGAGGGGTAACTAGGAAAAATAGGGCAGAGTACATTTTCCGAAGCTCTTAAGTCTCTGACATGGGATAGGTCAAAGAAATTTTCTCTGATAAGGTGAGTTTTTTGAAAATTTTAACACCTTTTCCTCCTAAAATTATGAGAAATTAGAGAAAATCTTATCCTTTTAGTCTTTGACTTGATCAGACAAGTTTACCTAAAACTTGTCAAAGATTAGCCTCTGGAAGGTGGTCATGAATAAAGTTTAGTGCCTGGGACTGGCTTTTTTTCTAAACCTTATATTTGAATAATATGCCCACTCTATACTTTTGTTTCTTAATTTGAATTTGTGCTTACAAAATATGAATGGGCATATGTATGTATATTATGTAGCATATTTTTTGCTTCAGTTTCTCTTTCTTGATGTTTTAAAATAGTGTGGTAGCGAGTTGGGCTAACGCTTATTTGAGTTTTAAGCATGTACTGGATAAGACGTCAAACTTGGATTTGGTAGGGCTTAAGAAATTAAAACACATACGCAATATAGAATTAGATAGTGTTAAATATGGAAAGATAAGGTACTTGCAATCTTTAGTGTTATCTAACTAGCGATTGACAGAAGAAGGAGAGCACTCAGCAGGCACGGAGCATTGTTCTGACGTCAGAACGTTATTTGGATTTTGAAAAAATGTTGAATAAACGTTGTGTGTCTGTTGGGCCGTGGAGGCTGTTTTAAACATGAGAGAGGCTCAGTGGTGGATACAGAAGGTTCTCAAAACGACGGAGAGTGTTGCTTTTGTTCATATTTCTTATTTGGAGGTCGAAATTGTGGGTACCATCTGTGGGGGGGGGGGGGGTGGGCTTGTTTGATAAAACTGTCTGACTAATGAAAGGGTCAGGGTTGCTGTGGGGTGTGCAATTTCTAAAATCACAGTCAAAAGGTCCGTAGACTTTTAGAAATGTGCTCTTTCCTTCAAATTTGATGTAAATAAGGTCAGATATTGCTACCAGAGACCATTTTCAAAAGAATTGAGTGGGGTTAAGAGGGCAGTTATTTTGTGTTTTTGGTGATTTTCTGCTATTTCAAAAAGTCTACAACCTTTGACCGTGATTTTAGTACATCCTTGTGGAATCGAAACTATTTTTTTAAATTATTTTTTCCGTTTTGAGACGGAAATTCAGGCTCTAAGAATGTTGATCAAAATGAAACTGGATTGATTGGAATTATTTTTACGGCTGTCTGGTGGTTGATATTAATAGCAGTTTACAACAGCAAAGTTCAAACACCTTTACCGCGCATTATAATTATGATGATCAATTTGAAAGACTTAGCAGAGTGAAATTTCTAAACTTTTCTGAGGACGTTGGTTTAATTAGATATCCGGCAATTAATATTAGCAACTGCGTAAGCAGGCACGGAACGCTGTTTTAACGTCTAAACAAGGTTGTTTCAACGTCCGAACGTTATTTGGACGTTGAGACAACGTCGAAATAACGTTGCATGCCTGCTGAGTTTGAACATCTTGGAAAAGGTATACACAAATATTTATTGGAATAATATAATTTAATCTTACGGAAACACCCTATAGAACCGTTTGTTTAGAAGTTCTGTGTTCTGAACAATACAACTACACCTTTTTATAAGAACATAAGGCTTCGAAAGGTCAAGAACATTTGGAGGTTTCAAGAGTATAGAAATAAGAACATTTTTTTGTTGTTGATTATATACACATGTTTCAATAAAAAGTAAGTAGGTTTTTTTAAGCCAACTGTGACTTAATAAGTGAGAAAATCGCGTTTAGAGCCACTTAAGCCCCCTATTTTTTAGACTTAAATTAAAAGACTTAATTAAGAACATTATAAGGCTTGAAACTAAAAGAGCTAAGAACATTAGAAGGCTTCTTCGAATTTTAATGTTCTTATAAAAAACGTGTAGTTGGCAAACATCCGGCTTTTTGGGATGTTTCCGTATAAAAACTATATGCCATGGACATCTGAAGCAGGTAAATCACTTGGAAAAATCTATTTTCTTTTTTTAATGCATTTCTCACAACGAGGTGAAAATTTTGAGCTACATTCAAACCCACTGCCAATGAGGTGTAGGTCGATTGAACCAGGGTAGAGGGTCCCACTGGGTCTGTGATATGAGGTAAAACTGACAAATTACTTCCATTAGGTTAATCAAAATGGTCTTCTATTTTACAGAAGGTAATCAGAATATTTTTACAGAGAGTGCTAACTTTTAGGTTAGGAATGTGAGCAAAAGCAACACTAGCATTCAAATCTTTTATTAATATTATTATTATTATTATTAATTTATTTAGTGAAGCAGGTTGCTAAAAAGGCAGTACAATACTGATGTGGACCTACTAAAAGTATAAAAGAATAAATATATCTACATATGCTAAAAAATTGTTAAAAAGTATGTATATAAAGACTAATGGGACTCAGCTGAAGAATAATGGGGTAAGTCAGTATGAGAGTTGAGTTGACAAATTAAGGAATGCAAGTTCGATTCACGGTCACTGTCAACTCAGTGAATGAGGAGCTTATAATATGTTTTTTGATATAGACGGTAAGTAATTGGGAGCTTAGAGTAGGTGTAAAACGCCTCCATCTCAGCAATCAAACTCTCTGGTCTAGCGAAATTAGAAAAGAATATAGTCCCTCACTCATTGCTTAGCTGACAAGCCACCATGTGAGTATACACTTACATATCTATTATCTGTTATTTATAGCAAAACAAAAACAACTTACAAAGACGTTGATTCCTTCTTTAACGAGGAGCTGAGGATCATAAGTAGGTTCGCAAACACGGATCACTGCACATACATCGCATTTCTTTAATTCCTGTAAAAAGAAATCCAAACAATTTTCAACAAATAATGATACAACAGCAACAAAATATTTGAAGAGATGTATTTAAAGGAAATAAAATTCTTTACGAGCCAATAATTTAGTGGTTTTACGATAAAAAAACACTTTATACTTTTATCAAAAATATTTCAAAAATGCTTTTATATTGCACAAGTGCTGTGGTTTACGGTTTTCTTAAATTTTTTCATTCAACAACTACAGCATCATACCACACTTTTACATCTTAAAATATATTACTATCGTATTTAGAGCATTGTTATTGCTACGAGCAATCAAATACCTCCATGCTGCTGCTACTTTCTTAAAAATATTACAAAACAAAAAGCTTCTTTCGTGTGGCTTCTCTTCACAGGTGGCCATATACAAAACTATGCCGTAGCCAGCGCCCTGTCCTGGCCCAACTATGACAGTGCTTCCTTAGATAATGTTTATTTTGTGTCTAGTAATAGTGCGTTCACTTTCCTTAGAATTTTGGAGGTAAGAAAAAATGAGGAGTGGAGATATCTAAAGATGAAAATTAAGAATTGAACAGTACCTCGACAAATTGTCCTATGTTAGCTTTCGATGGTCTGTCCATGATCAGGAACCTCATGTTTTTATATTCCACCAGAGCATGGCCAAAGTTTGGTAGCAAGCGGTTTGTTGGCATTTTCATAGTGTTCTGTTTTTACTGAAGGGTTAAAATATATGTGTATCCACAACCCAAAATGGTGTTCCAGTGGATAGCTTCTTGTTGATTTTGAATGTCTTCGTTTTCCTGAGGGTAATATCCCATCCAGTATGGTGGTTAGTTTTAAAATCTTGAGATCCCTCCTTTATGGGGATTTCCTTCTGTTGCTTCTCTTACTCTTTCAATCTGGAGTTTTCTCAGGAACTAGTCAATGGTGTTGAGCTCGGCACCAGTCTGCACTGTCTTTTACAAATCGCTCCATGCAGGTAAAACACCGATAATGATCCTATAGTGGAAAAAGAAAGAAGTTTAACGAAATTCCGTCATTTGAGAATTCTTGCATTTCTAGAGACATAACAATAACAATTCTTAAAAAAAAAACTGAACATCTGAGCCAAAAAAGGCTAAATAATTTATCAAGATATAAATATCACTTGTGAAAACAACATAATGACATCGAAATTATGCAATTAAGTCTCATATAAAAGTTACATAAAACATTTTCTACCAACACAGAATGTATAATACGAGAGCTTATTGAGCTTATATTATTAAAGACTTCATCTGGTTGTATAACTGGTATAACATGAGAAAAGAGTTTAAAAAACCCTTAATTTATTTTTCATAGCATAAAATGAGAGTTTGTAAAGAAAGTTATTTACACTCATCGACCCCTTTTCTTGTGTGTTTCTTGATAGTTTCACAAAAACTTCAGTTGATTGTATAAGATACCTGACACAAACTTAAACAACAAATTCTTTTTACAAATGGCAAGAAAACAGATATATTTTCATTAAGCAACGCTTGATCTGCAATTAAAAAGCAAACATAACCTCAAACAAAAACAAAATGACATGTGATTAAAAAAACTTAATAGAAAGCAGTTTAATTGGTGTGCATCAAAAATTGTTTCCTTTGATGTTTCAAGTGATTTTGTATTGTGATAAATTATGAAAATATTTTTATATTTTTTTGAAAGGGATATTTTTGGTCCAAAATCTGACACAGAAAGATTAGAAACACTAAAAGTAAAATATTTGCGCTCATTATTGCAGTACTCCAGTCTTTTATTTCATCCAAGACTATGTGTGGCTGCCTGTCATGACATTACAAAATGACAATTAACTTATTAACTCAGCTAATTGGCAAAGCCAAAATACAGATAATTGGACATGCAGAAACAAGATTATCACAATGCATTGTGGTTAATTCATACTGAGAAAAGACTTGGATGAAATCCAAAAATAATATTCAAACTGAATGTTTTAGTCAATGAATTTCACTACCAAACCCTAAAACACATCGTTACATCTCCGATATAAAAGTACATCCCAAATCAGAGTGTTACTGAATGGTTTCAAAAATGCTACAGAAATTTCCAAAAAAATCATATCAAATTTCAAGAAAAAATAACAAACTTTACTGACCATACACTTGAATCTTATTTTCATAAAACAGCAGCAAAAACAACCACATTCAAAAAGTTATATTACTGCTAAATATAAACACAGAAAAACAGAAGAGAATCAAAAAGAGGGAGTTAGTGCAAACATCATGACAATAAATAAATTATGATGATGCACATTGCTGAGAGGGAAAACCACTTCTTCTGATAAAGTTTTACATTTACAGGGGGTCGTTAATGTTTGATTTTGGTGGTAATATACCCCATGAAAGCAAAAGTAGAAAACAAAGGGAGAAGGGAGAAGGGAGAAGGGAGAAGGGAAGAAGACAAGGAAAAAAATTGAAATAAATGTACAGCAGTAAATTTTGATTAATTCACCATTTGATATTGTCAATTAAAATAATGTCCAAACAGTTTTAATATGAAAAGAGAGCTCTACTGTTAGGGGATTTCCTATTTACAAAAAGAAAATATTTTAAATTTGATTATCACACACAATGATGTATGAAGAGGAGAATAGTTTGATAGGATTAAAACGTAAGCTATCAAAAAAGAAGGAATTTTCAAAGTTGTTCTTTTGAACACATGGCCATGCATGCAAATAGCTTGACCAACCTTTTTCTTGTCTAAAAAATAATGAAGTTTTGACTGCTGTTTGAACCTAAACGTGCCAGTTTTAACAAAAAAAGTTTTATATCTTTGACACTGAAAATTGGGCAAGACCATGAAACTCTTGAGTATAAAAAAGTAAAAAAGAACAGCCTCCCAACTTATTATTACTTGCTATCTAAATTTGGAAAAAATGAGTTGCAACATACAAAGTAATTCTTAAAGATAAGAAATAAATACCTTTTCTTGCATGAGGAAAAATACATTTAAAATAGTAACTTTTTTGTTTGCCACATGAAAGAAGTAGTTATATTTTCGAAAATAGACAACAATCAGTTTCATTTAAAATTACTTGGCCAAAACAGAACAAAACTTTTTAAAGTAGTTTTGAAATAGTTCTCAATTTGTTAGTGCTAGCACAAAAGCTATTACTCAACAAATTTGGAAATAAGAAGAATGAGAAAGCTTATAGTTCTCTAAATGAGTTAAAAGTACATTGACAAGATGTTGAAAATTATTTTAGCAAAAACACCGACTTATAAGAAAGGTCTATTGAGAGGAAGATGGACGAAAAACAATCTACCTTCAGAAACTGACACACCAGGAAAAGATTTTAGTAGTTAGCCTACAGTCAAGTTTTAGAGGAAACTGGTCATCGGAAATTGCTATTAGATTGAACCATCTACATCGATCATAATTCAAGAAAATATAACAAAGAATTTGTAGATCCAGGGTCCGATTATCTGACGATCAATTGGGGAAATACTTTGATTTTTTATGTAACCACTCTTATAGTACCATAACATTATTAAACCACATAATATAATCAGCCTGTATTTTTAGATTCAAGAGTGGAAAAGGATGGAGAGTGAGCCAAAAGCAGTTAGAGCAGCTTCATAAAAATTTTATTTGCCACATCCTCACTTCATGAAGGAGAAGTTTCAAAAATCACGGTTTAATTATTTTTTGCCTGTTTGACCATGTTTTTATTCAAGTTTGATAAAGTTGAACCCAACTAATTTGTCCAATTTGAGCTGTACAATTACTCTTTTACATCCTTGGAAGTAAGCGTGCAATTATGAGGGTTTCCTCAGACAGTCATATAACATGAACAGGAAACATGAACAACTGCAAACTGCAAACAACTGTCACATACCTTCAGGTTGGTTAATCTTGAACACCCCTTTCTAATCCTTTCTAATCAATCAATTTATCCAAATTCAGATGTATTTTATATTGGACTAGTAGATTAGTTCTTCTTCATATTATGTAAAGTTTTTAAAGTAAAGAAAATATTTTCTGTTAATTAGAGGTAGGCTGGTACCGTCAAAAGGGGTTACTTGGAAAACCTCTAGTCAAACATGGGATGCTAAAACAGATCTATTTTGCTGACCTTCCAAGATCTTGTGAATGTTGATGTTTGAAAATGAAAGTAGAATTCAAGTCGTTCTAGTTCTGACCAAGTATACCATCTCAAGAGATCAAGAAACAAAACAAAATGACAATATGAGTTGAAGTAGAAATTTTACGAATTTGACCTGTCTTTTTTAATTGTATTGGAGTAATCTGATATGTTCAATCTTGTTGTGATTTGGATGTGTGATTGATAAGCTTGGTGAAATCGTCAAAACAAACTTGTTATCAGAAAAGAAGACCAGATATTTGGTAATCCCATGTTTGACTGGAGGTTCCCAAGTAACCCATTAGCCAACCTGACAGTATGCTATATAAATCTGCCTAACACAAATGCTTCCTGACCACTGCCAAACATGTAGGGTGTTAAAAGGGAAGTGTTAAAAATAAATAAAAACACATCACTTATACCGTAAAAGTGCTTATGTCCGTCACCCCCTCCCTTATTCCGTCAGTTAGAATAACGAAGCAGCAAAATAAATCAAAAAAAACATTGAATAGATTTCTCAGAAATACACAGAACTACCAAAACAGCAACCAAACGGTGAAATGATTTCAACAAACCATAAC
>JAUJPO010068912.1:0-12018 GCA_032270745.1 Tiaropsis multicirrata
CCAAAGTTTTCGGACAGACATACAGACAGACATACATACAGACATTGTCAGATTGTAGCTCAACTGAAGTTGAGAATATTGAAAAAGGCACTGTAATGGTCGATTTTCACCAAAATTTTGCAAAGGTTTATGCAGTGATATGAACTTTGTAAAATAAAGTAGTTACAAAGGAATTATTTATTTTCGTCTATACACTATGAATATGAAAAAAGGTCTATTGTATTTCTTTCGATTTCAAATCTCAACCATTTTTCATTTCGTTTTAAATTGAAAAGGAATTTAATTTCATATTTGGAAAAATAAATTTTGAGTGTAATTCTCTTTTTTCAAAATATAAATTTTCAAATTATACTTTCGCCTAGTGATTCTTAAAATCTTTGCTCAATCTTGAGCCTTGAAATATTCTTTATCTTTATTTATAGAAGTGTATTTCTCAGGTATTGGACCTCTATGAAACAATTAAACAATGATATATCTTTACAATTTATATATCTTATCAATCCATTCGTTGGTCAATTCTTGTTTGAATTTCCCAACTGTTAAGCTTGTGAGATCGTCTGGGTCACTTTTGATCTGGATTACCAACTTGTGAAGAAGAATATGCAATGCGTACGTAAAGATTAGATCGCCTATCCCGAAGATTTCAGCCTCGCGTTCAGCAAAACTCATGAACGTTTTGAACGACGGAATAATTTTGAAAACCTGAAATCGTTCGGATTGACTTGTTAAGGATTTGTCGCCTTTGATGAAATTTAAGATAGTGTCATCCTCAATGATGAACGATAAGAAATCTTCATCGGGCTGCGGCTCTTCATCTATACAATAAAAGACAAATTTCAATAATTCTTGCAAACAAAAGAAGGTTCACACTTGAATGGATAAAAGGGATAGCAGTAATTTCAATTCAAAAGTCAGCAAAGTCATATAATCTGTGAAAATTTAAAATAACTTTTTACCGTCACTTGAATCCGAAGAAGAATCGGCTGAGGAACCGTCGTACAATTTCACACCGTCTGTAAACGAAAACAGGTTGAATTGGAAGAATATTTTTTAGTTTCATCCAAAGCAGACATCGCATTGTGAAAAATCTTTCGGTATGATCCCTATCATCGACATGTTTTTAACCGTACCAAAAACTGAAATACAAAGTTTGGGTAACTGGTCAAAACTCAGAACAGGAAGCACTAGAAACATTGCTTAAATTTTAAAGGTGTTTGAGAAATTTAATGAAGCAGAATTATGAAGTACCTTTGGTTCTGATTGTATGTTTCTTTCTTTTTTTTCTTTTGTCTAATGCAATAAAATAACAATGATGTAAAGTGAAAATCTCCCCACTTTTAATACAAGACATAGAAATTGAGTTGGAGCTTCTCGACTTTATGATGACAGTCCGCGCATTTTTATTAATTGCACTTAAAGGAACGAAGAATTGAAAATAATTAAAAATGAATATCTCGTTAAAAAGATCATTCTGAGTGGAAAAACTTTTCAGAGATGTAATATCAGACGCAATTGTAGTGATGTATACCATGAATACATGAAACTTTTGTTTCACTTTTTGGTCTATTATACAGTATGTCTTAAAAAAGCAGCAACTTCAACGTAAAAGTATACAACATGGAAAAAATATTTCACAATAATTTTTATACCGTTATGATGTAATACTACGAAATTACATACCTCGTGATTCTTTTAAAAGATCTTTGAAGCTTTCTACGGGTGGTGTGAAATTAGCTAATGGACCTAAGAAGTGATATGAAATCGATATTGACAGATTCAATATAAGCTGGGTGTCCAGGCCATGTACTATGTCAAAATAGATTTTCTTTTTAGATTTATGTCTCTTGTTCACGGTCCGGTGCAATTTTTCGAGTAATTCTGATTGATTTATGCAAAATTGTGAACTTTTGTGGACCATAAAAATAGAAAAAAACTAAGAACACTTTAAAGTTAAAAAGTGTCGTGTACTTTTCTTCCTTGACTTCATCGTTATCAGCATTTGTAATGAGAGGGGCTTAAATGATGATTTCATTGTCATCAAAATTATTCAATATCTTCCACAATGTCGTCAATCAAAAAATTCAATAGTTTTGGTTATGTAATGCAGTTTCTTAAGATTGAATATTGAAATTACTCACTGGATACTTCAGTGTAATGAGCTTTCAAATCAGAGCTTTCATCGTGTTCAAGATTTACAAAGAGAGGTGCTAAAATAAAAATGATTTCTTCAATGCTAAAATCAAACATTTCCAGAAAAAAATAGTGCACTCCCGGTTGAGGAGTTCCGCCCTCTGTGAATTCCAGCTGAAAGTACCATAATCCTCCTTGGAAATCCAAGCAATTTTAGTATCATACCCCTCTGGAATTCCAATTTTTTACAGATTTTCATTTATAATCACATGAAACTCCGGCTATTTTTAATGGATTTTTGTATACCCTTATGAAATTCCACTGCTTTTCAATCCTTGCCCGCTTTGAAAGGAAATGAGCATCCTCAACAAAGCGGGGTTACGTTTTTTTTTTAAACCCAATTACCACATTTTACAAAAGCAAAGGCACAATAAGTTTGGTTATGATTTATGAATAAGAGTCCCATAAAAGTTTCTCGACTCAAAAAAATATATATGGAAATTACTCACAATGTACTTCAGTGTAGTCATGTTGAAGATTAGTAACTGATGGTACTAAAAGTAATTTAGTCATCATTTAAAGTTTCCACATCGTAGCCAATTAAAAAATTCTATAGTTTTCGTTATGTAATGCAGTTTCTTGAATTAAAAATTGAATATTTTAGGGGAAAAAACTTTCGCGGGAAGAAACATTCGCGAATCGAGCTTTAAAAAATATTTCGCGGGAAAAAGCTTTCGCGATTCGTTGACTTTCACTCCTTTTTATATTAGATTTACATTGAGTTTTTAGAAGCAAAAGGCTAAAACCTGACTTTCTTTATGTTTATGAACCACAAATGCGCCCTAAAATTGTTCTTTAGTCGATTTAAAGAAAATTTCATGACCAAAAGTAGAATTTGTGATAAAATATTTTTTTCGCGAGAATAAACTTTCGCGAATAAGCTTTTCAAAGTTTTTCGCGGAAATAACTTTTGCGAATTTGCTCAAAATTCGCGAAAATCGCGAAAGTTTCTTCCCCCAAAGTATTGAAATTACTCACTGGGTACTTCACTAGAATGAGCTTTCAAATCAGAGCTTTCATCGTGTTGAAGATTAGTAAATGATGGCACTAAAAATAATTTAGTCATCATTTAAAGTTTCCACATCGTAGCCAATAAAAGAATTCTATAGTTCTCGTTATGTAATGCAGTTTCTTGACTTAAAGATTGAATATTGAAATTACTCACTGGGTACTTCAGTGTAATGATCTGTCAAATCAGAGCTTTCATCGTGTTGAAGATTAGTAACGAGAGCTGAAATGATATTAATTAAAGCAATGTTAACGTTGTTGATATAAGTAAATTGATTGATATTCTCTCTCACATGCCAGTGTTAAAAAATCCTGCGGTTTTTCCGTTAGAATCAATACGAATGATAATAATAACAGATCACTTACAAACTGATGATCTGGAAAAGTTTGGTAAAGAAACATTGAACAGCGAGATATGAGTTGTCCCATCTAAATGGAAAAATTTGGTGTTGCTATCGATCAATTTTGAGAAATCCCGTTTTCATAATGACGTCACATAGCCACTCTATACTTAAATATTAAACCTTTACTATCAAAGTTTATTAAAAAACTGAAATGACTTCAATAAAAAATTGGCTTTTCATATCCGTACATGATTTTACATATCTAAACTTCTCACCGTATGCTTCACTAGAGAGAATAAACTTTCGCGAATAAGCTTTTCAAAGTTTTTCGCGGAAATAACTTTTGCGAATTTGCTCAAAATTCGCGAAAATTGCGAAAGTTTCTTCCCCCAAAGTATTGAAATTACTCACTGGGTACTTCACTAGAATGGGCTTTCAAACCAGAGCTTTCATCGTGTTGAAGATTAGGCACTAAAAATAAGTTAGTCATCATTTAAAGTTTCCAATATCTTCCACAATGTCGTCAATCAAAAAATTCAATAGTTTTGGTTATGTAATGCAGTTTCTTAAGATTGAATACTTAGATTGAATAATCACTGGATACTTCAGTGTAATGAGCTTTCAAACCAGAGCTTTCATCGTGTTCAAGATTCGCAAAGAAAGGTGCTAAAATTAAAACGATTTCATCAAAACTAACATTCTTCACAATATAGTAATAAGATAAGATTTCATAGGCCTGCAATACAACTGTCAATCATTTCTTTCATTTTGGGCACTCTCGGTCAATATTTTGTTAGACAGACTGGCTTTTCAGTTAATAATCCCTTACAATAGGTTTAGGTACACGAATAAAATAGTTAAACACTTCAATAATTGAATATTGAAATTACTCACTGGATACTTCAGGGTAATGAGCTTTCAAACCAGAGCTTTCACCGTCTTTAAGACTTGTAACGAGAGGCGCTAAAATGATTTCAAAGTCAAGTCTAAGTTTTTGAAAGTAACCCATAGTAACGAACAATACAGGGGTCTATTGATATAAAAGTGTTATTTTTCATGACCAGGTGTTGTATTATAATCAAGACAGTTTCATCTGTTCTTTAAATGACAATTCATTCAGTCTTACCGGTTGTAGACGATTTCACGATGTGTTCACCAGTTTTCGTTTTTCCCTTTTGAGCATGACTTATACGTTCTCCTGTTTGGATTAAAGATATTGTCAATGAATAAAATGAAGTATGGGAAGTGCAAAATTTTGAATATTGGAAAGAAGGAAAACTTTTATAAATTTCAAAATTTGAAAAATAGAAATTTAGATTTTTACATGATTTCAAAATTGAGGTCCATTGAGATCAAATTTCTTTTGTATGTTATGACATAAATGAAATTAAGAAAATAACATAAGTAAAGCTAATCTAACCTGTACACGAAGGCCGACTGCATGGTAGTTTCCGTTTTATTTGTCGTTTTGCAGGTTTCTCCTCGGGTTGTTCTTCGGGCTGTTCTCCAGGCTGTTCTTCGGGCTGCTCCTTTGGCTGTTCTTCGGGCTGCTCCTTTGGCTGTTCTTCGGGCTGTTCTTCGGACTGCTCCTTTGGCTGTTCTTTGGACTGCTCCTTTGGCTGTTCTTCGGACTGCTCCTTTGGCTGTTCTTCGGACTTTTCAGCTCCTGTCAATACGATATCCACTCCTCTAATGACGTCGACATCTACAATAATGCTTTTGGTCTCTTTCCTGTTTTTATTCTTCTTCAACTCGACTTTTGGTGTTGATGTAATGATGGTTGAAGCAATGTAGTACCTTGCAGCAAGACAGTCTTGTGGTGATAAATGCAATTGGGAATTGTTTATGATGTTAAGGGTGTTGATGCATGCGTGCACTCCACAATCCACGGCACCTTCTTGTTTAACAATGTCCGTTCTTACAACAAAAACCCATTCGCTCTTTGTTGTTTCTTCATGTGTCACACTGTACAGGATGTGCTTCATAAAGCTGAAAACGGTTGACATGATTTCGGCGTTGACAGTGTGAAACGAGTCAAGATGATGAATTTCTTTGCTTTGTAAATAAACAGCTATGATGGACCAATGATTTCCAGCCCGGTGGTGGATTGGCATGATCAGTAGTCTTTTTGTTAGAATTGGCTCATAGTTATCTGGATTCAGATGGATAGATGATGTTCCAGATTCAAGGGCATCATAAACGTGACTGTTAAAAACGTAGATGTTGTCTTGATTGTGAGAAATTGCTTGCAAAAATGCGTTGATTACGTCACCTTTCAAGCATTTATTTGGAATAAGACTTCGGTACTCATTGTTTCTTGCTCCATTCAATTCAGCGTGTCCTTCTTCGCCTAGCCAGACGCCTTCAACAGCTTTCTTCTGATCGTATGTGGTTTCAAAAATGCTTTTTCTGGTAGTTGTGCCTTCACGTACATAAAATAAAGTCGACACTGTTGATTCGGCGTCAAAGGAAGTGAGATAGTCTTCCTTTTGGATGTAGATCTTGGCATCGTCGAATGTAACTGTTTGTTTACCATAAAGTGTAACGGTGAAGTGTCCTTCCAATGCATATCGACCATGGTGGTGTATCGTTGCAAATAAATTGTACGAAATACCATCTAAGTTTTTCGTATTGAAAAGTTTGTAGTTAAGTCTCTTTTCGATGATTACTCTCGATTTCTTCAAAACGGGATCTGTACCTTCGAATCGTGTTACGGCCACAACCAAAATTGATGGAGCATTTAGTAATGTCGACGTTTTAAAAAAATTCATTGGGCAGTTACAGAAATTGTTTCTACCTTGCGTAATGTTTTTTTGGCCAAAGCATGAGTGACGAATTAGGGATGTTAAAGTCATCCGTTCTTGTGTTAAGAAAACTTCAACCTGTATGTAAGGTTGCACTGTGATGTTTCCATGCATTTTGCTGCATTTCTTGCATATGTACAAATCCACAAATTTGATACTAACATAGTCATTGAGTTCTGGATATTCATTGCCAAGTTTGTTGATTAGATCGTCATAGAATTCACTAGCATCGCACTGCAAGCCATCAGCCCATCTTGTTTTTGACGTAATTTCAGTCAGTTTTGTCCACTCTGCCAGTGTGTTGTATTTGTTAACTTCTAATGGTTGGTTGCGTTTTTTCAGTTTCTCATTAACAATGGAAAGATATTTGAAGATTTCGTTTTCTGGATGACACAAAGTTGACAAGAGATTGTAATAAGTAGTTCCACATACAACTTGCAAAACACTGCTTACCCAACAATTATTATAGGGGTTTCTAATACCGGAACCGGACACTCTGTTAATTTGTAATGCAGGTGTAAGCTGATTGCATAAAATATCTTTTTTGGCGACCTCTTTCTCTTCCTTCGACTTGGAATTCCAAAAACATTCTAATATTTCGATATCAGCCTCATCAGCAATTTTGAATGAAACGTAATTGGAGAATGGCAAGATTCTTCACTCAATGCAATGATCGCATACAAAATGTGGAGTGACTGTTGCGTACTTAACATCAGTTCCTGTACATTCCGCGTGATAAATCTTACAGCAGACTTTGCACTTGATCTGAAAACCATTGTAGTTTTCTCCACACTGAGCACAGGTATTTTTCGTAGATTTTTTTTCTGCTTTCTTTTCAGCAAAATTCAAAGTCTTCTTTGTAGTGGGCCGATAGAAGCCAGCCTCGTTCACATCAGTCCGCTTTTGTTTTTTCTGCCAGCTTTCTTCAACTTTTGTACCCTTTTTCGGAGCTTCATCTTCATGCTTGATTTTTGATGGTATGTCAAGGACATATTTCTCCCTTCCTTCTCTGATGCCATCGAAAAACTGACGCTTCTGCCAAATAAGGTCATTGTAAGTATTTTGGATAAAGTCTTGAATGGGCTGATTCAGACCCTGCAATCTTTTCAAGTTAGAGAAGTACCCCTCGACTTGTGCGGTTGTCCGGTTGCTTTTCAATACACAATTAGAAGTTGAAGGTCGTGGTTCTTTCTTGTCGTCCACTCGAAATCTGGTCAGATTGCCAAGACAAAGACCACTCCAAAGAGTTGCCGTTGGTAAACGATATCTCAATATAAAATTGAAATAGGATGGTGCGTAGAATTCGTTGTCTATTTCCTCATTTGATGGGTCCAATGGTGCAATAAAGTTTGATAACGCATTGTTCCAAAACCTTGACAATTCTGTCAAAGACTCGGGTTCCTTATTTTTTCTATTACTCGGCTTTTCTACCAGAGATTCCAGATAAGCATCTTCATCCTCTTCAAAATTGCCAGTACTGTTATTTTCTTTTTCTTCACTTTCTCCGCTTTGTCCACTTTTTTCTACTTCACTTTGTAAATCTTTCATTGTTTCTTGAATGTGAGGAAACTCTTCAATGGATCTCTCAATCTCTGCGATTGCCTCAGGGACTGTTTTGCCGTAGTTAGAAGAATCAACTGTTGCCGACATGAAAACAATTTGACCGAGCTTTACTAAGTTTTCAAGTTCGTGCAGGAACCTGCATTCTGTCAGCCTTGCAAACCAGTGCATACAAAGAGTTGTGATTTTGCTGTTTAATTTCAATTTTTTCAAAACGAACTTGTTTCGATTGGTTGAATGAGAAAAGCATATATGTAACAACGTTTTTATTAAACTTTCTTCTTCGCCAGTCACTATCCTGAAGGTTCGATTGATATATTCAGGAAGTGTCTCCCCACAAAATTCGTTGATACATGCAACAATCAAGGCCAATGAATAATCAACCAAAACGAGTGATGGCTTTGAAACGGACTTATAAAGGAGCTTCTCCTTGTCTTGCAGCGTCATCAGAAATCTTCGGATCGATGACACCGAATGACTTCTCGTGAGGTACTGCGCCACGGGTAGGGGCGGTGATAATCCAAAGGGATGACGGACGCATATTGCATATAGGAGAACTCGTTTGTATTCTTTCACAGGAAGGGTGACACTCCCAGTCGCATCTAAGTATATTATGTCTTCTTTATTTGTCTCGTGGTAAAGCCTTACTAGTGCCTCAGTTGTCAGTGTCATCCTCACCTCCTTATCGACCATAAAATCGTGAACGTAGCCATAGAACTTTCTGGCAATCTTTTGCTTTTTAGCACTCTCACAGTCTTCATTTTCTATACTAGAGGCTGTTTCGCAAACTTTTTGATGTAGAAAGGACTTTTTGGTTTGGGGACTTCTGACTTCTGACTTGATCTTTTGATGGACTTTGACAGATGTTCCTGCTTCCTCTCTATTACCGGCAGCAAAAACTGAAGGGTCGATTTTTGCCAATTTAGCCCCGTAAACTTTGCTTGGAGGAATCTTTAAATTTGCCTTGAATTGTTGATGCTCGATTTTTCTTCTTTTTCCAGATATATTATCGGCACTTGCTTTTCGGAGGTCGTGATTTACATCGTCGTGAAAAATTATTGATGCTTTTTTGAATTTGTCATCGGCGATGGACACTGTTGCTGAAAATTTACATTCTTCCCGTTTACACTTTAGATAACATTTCCAGTACGGACAAATTGATTTCCTTGATTTCTTTCTCTTTAATCTTTGTTTTTTGATGATCAAGTTACAAAACTTGTTATGTCTCTTGATCAACGGAAATAGGTGCTCTTTGTATTTGTCTTCCAACCTTCTAGAAGTTTTGCTTTCTATCACGCGAAGTTGAGCCCAGTCCTTCGACAGTTCTTCGTTGTAGCGTTTTGTTTCAAAGTTATGTTTAAAAATACCATTCGCAGGAATTCGAGCAGATGCTAAAAGGTTTGCAGTTCTTGGATTTAGTTCTGGCAAAAAAAAGGACCTTCGTCTCCTTCACTTTCGCTTACATTCTCAGTAATGCTATTTTCAGTTTCAGGGTGGATATCTTCGATACCGCTTGCCACTTCATCTGTAATCCCAAAATCGTCATCAATGATGTTAGCAGCTTGTCGAGTTTCATTCATTGTCTGTACGTCAACACTGTCCTCTTTGTTATTGTAACTTGGCTGTTTATGTTCGGTATTGGCATTTTGGGACACATTCAGGCATTTTTCAATAGTGAATTTCGTCAGCTCTACAGCTGTTTTGGAGATTATTGATGCTGCCATACTTTCAACTTTGTCAAATACAAAAGAGTCATTTCGTTTTGCAGATTTATTAATTAACTCAGTTGTAATTGAACTATTGAGAAACTGATCAATTTTTGATTTTCCAGTTTGTGAACAACAATCTTCATCGACTGCTTGTTTATTTGGACTACATTTTGAAGAAAATTTCCCAGGAGTTGTCGCTTTGTTGAAAAGTGTCGCGTTCTCTGACAACGAAGACGTCGTTAACGATGATGTTGATGATTTTGCGGTAAATGGTGATGATGATGGCTTGTCAATGGTTTTGAGGTATTGTCGATGAAGATGTTTCGCCTTCTTCAACGGTGGTGGTGTCTTGAGTTGGAGATACTGTTGGGCTATTCTTGTCCATGTTGATTTATCAAAGCTTTTTGTGTGATGATGGTTCCTTTGTTGAACTAATGGCAAAAGGCGATCTAAGTCGACATCGGACGAATGAACTCGTCGCATGTAGAAATTATTCTTTTTTGTCATCCTTTGAAAATGTATACTTTTCTAAACTTCTCAATATTTTATTGCTATAAAGTTAGTAAAGTTAAAAAAATGAACTTTTTATCCATTCATGCTGTGAACTTCTTTTTTTGGTACAGAGGTACTTTCAAGCTTGCTGATTCTAAATATTTAATTATTTTTCCATATATATATTGCGTTAAAGGTTACAGTGGTTGCAGCCTTTTAAAGATGATCAATCAAGGTGAAAAACAGGAAAAAGTAGGGCTTTATAACTCCAATAACTTGCCTTCTAGAGGCTGGAACTTTTGATGTTATAGCTTTGTAAAAAATAACTGCATTTTTGAAATCAGGAGGGTTCAAGTTACCTCTGTACCAGAAATGAAGTTTGTAGCACGTCATGATAAAAATATCATTTTTTTCTTCTTCGTTTTATTTGTACAAAGTTTTGGATTTTTTTGAAAGTTATATAGGGCTTCAAACGCAATCTAGGAAAATCAAACCCTAATAAAGCAAAAATGGAAATTCTATGGCTGTCTGGTTGATTCGGAAAATCAAAAACTATGTTATTTTAAATATATTGACTGTTTTGGCAATACATTACCAAAAATGATTTTGGATCTTTCTCAAGATTTTGAGGCCGACCAAATGCCCAAAGTGCTCGGAGTTTTACTAGCTACAAAAATCAAAAAACATCATGGTCCATCATTGATAGTTTCATGTTGCATCATAGATTGTTCCATTGATTGACCATCCAGCGACCTGAGTGCAAAGGTAGAGTATTCGGCTACGATGCGCAAGGTCGTGGGTTCAATCCCTGGCCGGGTCATACCAAAGACTTCGTACTTAGTACAAAAATGGTACTCGATGCCTCTCTACTTGATGCTCAGCAATTAAGAGAAGGATCAAGGGTAAGTGGAACAATCCAGGGAGAAATAATGGCGCCCTCCCCTACCTTCGAGTAGACCAGCTATCGAAAGAGGAGCCTTCGGGTTGCCTCCGACTGCGGTCGCAGGCTTCCATGGTCCATCGTTGATCGTTCCATGGTCTGTCATTGATAGTTCCATTGTTCCATGGTCCAACGTTCTATGGTTCATCGTTGATAGTTCCATTGTTCCATGGTAATAATAAAAATAGCAATAATAACAATAATAAAAATAACACAACAATAATAATAATAAATATTTTACGTGGCATGCTTCGAAAAATTTAAGAGCTTTTAGGCAGCTGAGGAGTTGTTTCCATGCAGGGCCACAAATGGTCCATCATTCATAGTTCCCATTGTTCCATGGTCTATCGTTGATAGTTCCATTGTTCCATGGTCCATCGTTGATTGTTCCATTGTTACATCGTCCATCATTGATTGTTCCATGTTACATCGTTGATAGTTACATTGTTCCATTGTCCAACGTTCCATGGTCCATCGTTGATAGTTCCATTGTTCCATGGTCCATCATTGATTGTTCTATTGTTCCATGGTCCATCATTGATTGTTCCATGGTCCATCGTTGATAGTTCCATTGTTTCAACGTCCATCATTGATTATTCCATGGTCCATCATAGATAGCTCCATTGTTCCATGGTCCATCGTTCCATCATTCTATGTTGCATCATTGATAGCTCCATTGTTCCATCGCCCATCATTGATAGTTCCATCGTTCCATGGTCCATCGTTCCATCATTCTATGTTGCATCATTGATAGCTCCATTGTTCCATCGCCCATCATTGAGAGTTCCATCGTTCCATTGTCCATCATTCATAGTTCCATCGTTCCATTGTCCAACGTTCCATGTTGCATCATTGATAGTTCAATTGTTCCATGTCGCATCCATAGAACTTCTTTGTCTTGAGGTTGAAAATCAATCTAATCAGTCAAAGAAAATTAAGAAGGTTAGGCGAGACCAAGTTAATTCATTGTT
>JAUJPO010068923.1:0-12016 GCA_032270745.1 Tiaropsis multicirrata
TCCATGAAGATAAAGTGAAAAACTAACTTTGATTCTTTCACGTCGTAGTAAATTGCCTTCATATGCATTGTTTAAAACGTACATATTTGTACGATGATTGTTGTTAGAGATATTTTGAAAAAACGAAATCTCCGTTTTGGGGGCCATTCAAAAAAGTGACTCAACTTTGGTTGAGTTAATATCACATAAAAAATTAGATCTTAAAAAACATCTTTTGGGAAAAAAACTAGACATGTGAAAGTTTGATATGGAAAAAAAAGTTTTTAGATTTCTTATTTTTTGAAGTCACCAGGAAGATTTCATTTTGGATCTCCGTTTTACAGTTAATGAGTCACTTTAATAACTTTGAGATTTAAAGCTTCCCTGAGTTAGTCTAGTACAGCAGCTAGACTGTTAAAAGTGAACTAGAGTTATAAAAGAGGTATTGAACAAGAGTTTATTGACTACAAGACTACATACAGATTTAAAGAGATCGTAAAGACTACAAAAGATACAAACAAGTCTGCTCGCGAATGTTTGTACGCCTAAAGTAACACGAAAACCTATGATACCACCGTTTAGATTCAAAGTTCATTGGAGATTTCGATGAAATCAATTGGTTATAGTTTTTGTTAACAAGTAAGTCCTCTTTTACCACCGAGTTAATGGGAAACAAATGCGCCTTCAATTCACTAAAATTTCGAATCTTTTGTGGGCTTGAAACCACACAAAACTGAGATGCATATAGAGGCTATTATAATATGATGCCTGTAACCTTAAGACCAAAATGACAGAGATGACCTTCTAATGGTAGATCAGTTAATTTTTAATTTAAAGTTCATAACAGAAGAATAGATTATACCTAAACAATTATTAGCATCAATGTGATCTTTGATGTATTTGGTGCAAGATGTGAATAAAGTGGCCAGCTCCAACCGATCAGCGATCATGAATAAATCCAACGCATTTTCATTTGTCATACTAAGTTCACCAGTATACATAAAGTCCAATATGGTGCTCATCAACATATCGTCAATGTCTCTCAAATGGATTTCCTTGGGAAAAAAACAGAACGATAGAGCATGGTTTTCAAAAACGTACTTTTTGGAAAACATTAAACAACAGAAAAGAGTTAAGAACTTGATGCTTTCTAAAGAAACACCACAAAGCAATACTAGAGAAATTGTTATTTCCCTCTTTACAAATTGTTTTCCAAACCGCAAATATTCAGGTTACTTATTAGCCTACCTTAGATTGGAGTTCTTTGAAGTCTTTAGTGACCATTACTTTAAAAACAGGACTGGATGCAGCTAAAATAAGTTTATGTGCAGGATATTTGGTACCCTCTTTTGAAAGAATGCAAATATCACACATTTCATCATTTAATCGCATGCATTGAAGCGATTGCCTTAAATTCAAATTTAAATCCATTTTAGCGCAAAACCTTTAGTTCCTTTAGTTCCAAAATCAGTTTAACCGAAAATATGAAAATATAAAAATGTGCTTCTCTTCATTTCTATTAATTTGACGTCGAATATCTTTGTGACGTCAATTTTAATTTTTTTCGTCGTGTCTCTAGTAGTACAAAGCTTGTGTGGTTTGAAGCTACCTCCATCCCAAATCAGAGGGTCAAAAGTAGAGTCGAGGGGGAGGGAAGAAATGATATCATTATCACAAAAAGAATTGAACGAACTCTACTGATTCAGATATCAGGATTTAAAGAAAATTTAAATTGGAATGCTTTCATGAATATTAAAGTATTTACAATGAATGTAAATGAGAAAATAAACTAATAAAATGTTACCGACATGAAAATAATTTAACCTAATAATCAACAGAAAATTCCTTTAGAAGAAAGTGACAAAACTAGTGTTACGACGACAGACGGAAAGGAACTACTTTAGGCGCACAAACTTTCGCGAGCAAAAACTTCCGCGAATTTTGGTCTTTTAGGCAAAAATTTATGCTTTTGAAAATTCTGAAAAGGGCAATTTGCGAATGGATTAATACTGTTTATCAAATTTGACAAAAGTTTGTCACTTTTGAGCCATTTTCAGCTGAAAATTTCTGTTTTTAGTCGAATATTTCGTGAGTTCTCGGCCTCTCGAAAGTTTCTGCTTGCGAAATAGATTTACTAAAAGATTTCACGGGTATAATAATTCGCTATGAACCTTAAAACTTTTTGATATCAAAATAAACTGAAAATGTTGACTATAAGTTTATCACACCTGTTTTTTCGTTGAAGGAGTTGTATTTGTTGTGGTTTTATTATTCATTTTCGAAGAAACTGTAGTTGACGGTTTTGTTAGCCTCTTTGCTAGTGTTGTAGCTAGATAGTTCCTCGCAACCAAAGTTGTCGGCGTCAACAAAGGTTTTTTAGTAGTTGACAACAAAGATTTTTTAGTAGTTGATAACAAAGCTTTTGCGGCTTTCTCCTTCTGCTCTCTGAAGTCTTTTAATGAACTGACATTCTGTACTGCGTGTGTTTTTAAGCGGCCAACTTCAAGACCAACTTTTGCTTCCACAAATTCACGAAAAGGAGGGAATTTCACCGGATGAGTCACGACGAAACCTTCAGTATATACCAACCAGTTATTCCACATTAAGAAACTAGTATAGTCGTGATAGGGTTTTCCACCAGCCAGCATGACTAGGTGACCTATATAAGCATCGTCGATTTTCAAAGGGGTTTCCCAATTAAAATGGGGTACCATTCGTTCGATTATATAATGCGATAAAATGTAACCTCCTCCGCTACAATAAGGATCGAAATATTTCCCAGGCCATTCTTCAAGAGACACACCGTAACGGCCTTTGTTTCGCTCTGGTGGTTGATCTCGCATAGCGTGTCCGACAAAATGCTCTTTAGACCAAGTCTTGTTCAATTTATTTATTAAACGCGGTATATGAATGAAGACATCGTCGTCTGTTTTGAAAACGAACTCAAAACTAAATTTTGTGTAAACCCAAAACAAAGCCGACATAACCTTCTGTGAAAGTTTATGAAAATCTTCATCAATATCTAAAACCAGCATATCACCGTAGCTTCTAGACTCTTCCATCAGCCGTTCATAAGTTTCTTCACGGTCAGTGTCTACGGCTCCAACGTTAAAAATAACTTGCCAATTTTCCACACTTTTAAGCCAGAACGTTTGGTTACCCCACGCTTTGCGAATCCAATTGCGGCGCTCGAAATGTTTCGCAAATGACGTCACTAAAACGATAACTTTATAATGTTTCTTACAATCTAAGTTGACTTTGTCGACTAAGACATGCGGCTGAAACATACTATACTTTTTAGTAGCCTTATCAGAAACATGGACAAAGGCTTTTAACTTTTCACGATGCTCGCGATAGTTGTCCCATTCACCCAGTTTTTTCATCCGATTGTCAAAATCCACCATATTGGCTTTTATGTCGTGTAGCTGTTCCATGATAGCATTTTTAGTTGTGGGCGGTTTGGCGGTGGTAAAATTGGTGGAATTCTTCGCCAATGCTGTTGGTGAAGTTTGTGGAACGGAAGATGTTTTAACTGGAAAAAGAAATTGAAGGATTTATTTAGACAATGTAGAGACATAAATGATTTTACAAGGGCGAGCTAGATACCCTTCGTTTTCAAAAGGATTGGATAATATTATGGTATGTGTTAAAATCAAAGACTTCGATAATGAATTCGAAAGATTATAGTTAGTTAGTTATAGTTATCGATTGTTTTAACGTTTTTCCTGAATCAAATTATAGAAGCCTTTGGACGAGCTGCGGAAAACACACAAAAGACACAAAGTACAAACAACGCAATTCATACCTGGAAATAAAAGATTCCTAATTCGCAGTATTTGATCGTTTTGAAGCTTTTTCATCTTTTCCTCGGTCAAAGCATGCGGAGTCACCACATTGTTTGAGGTTAATGGTATTATAGAATTGAGGATCAAAACAAAGAAAATTCCCACAAAAAAAATAGCAAAGACAACCAATGTGCTACATTTAGGTATTCGATTACCACTTTTATACCAAGTCATATCTAAAATGATACGAAGATGAATAATGATAGTCAGTTGTGTGTTTACTTCACTATTTAGTTTCCTGAGCAACTTAACACCAGAACATTTTCGAACTCTACAATCGGCCCCTTGAACTGATTTCCTTGGCTTTTACTTTATTGCATGAAAGTTTTGCGGCCATTTTAATTTCTCAGTTCTTTTGTCATTGTCATTTGAATTTCGCGGAATTTTCATTTTTGCGGTTCAAGAGAAAAAGTGTGTTTTATAACTTGATTTTCATTTTCATTAGTTTTGCATCACCATTATCTAATTATTTTATTTTGAAAGTTAAAAATGCCGGATTTTTTTTCGGTTGACCTAAAATAACTTTTTTGCGGCATTTTATTTTGTGGTTTTTGAAACTCGTTACCGTGAAACCGCAAAAGTTGTCATGCAACAAAGTAACAATGCCATGAGTTTCCACACAAATGTTTCGCTGGCTATCTCTGATGGTCAAGATGCCCAAAACATAAGACATTACAAAATTTCGAAATTATGAAAACGTTCAACTGTATCCGCAACTGGATTTGTTTGTCAAACCATTCCAGTTGCGGATACAGTTGAACGTTTTCATAATTTCGACGGAGAGTGTTTAGAAAATTAGAGAAAAAACAGCAAACATAATTGTTTCGCTATTATTTTCACGTGTTTTTTTGAAATTTGTTTTTTGTTTATAACTTTTGGTCCACCTAACCAAATTCATTGTAAAATCTACAATTCTTGGAATTCCCCTTCAAAATGATAGTTGAAATCCTAAAAATGCCGTTGTTTTCATTCGATCTCAAAACTACCGTACGTTCGGACAGAAATTGGGGTTTCAAAATCGGACCCTTACAGTGCACTGCAAAATTCAAGAGCTCGAGATAAAGTATTTCACTAGATGTTCCTCGAAAACACCCAGTTATTGCAAGGCAAGCATTGAATTGGGTAGATTCGAGTCTTTCAACGAAAGATTAATTACCGGGGCGATCTTATACTACATCTTCGTAGTCTAGGAGAGGTCTCACATGGGATTAGTAGATTGTGACAAGTGAATTCCTGGGTAGGAATTCACGAAGCCGGCTGATCAGGCCAATCCCCCGGTTAGCTTTGGAAATCTTTTCTTCAAGATGACAATCAAAGGTCAGCTTTTGATCAAGAATAAGACCAAGATGTTTTTGGTGATCCTGTACTGCAATGGCTGCATTGTTGAAAAAGATTTCAGGAGGGTTTGCTGGAATTAACCTCCTAGTAAAATACACTTCAACTGCCTGTTTAGAAGGATCAGGTTTGAAGGACATTTTCGATTGATGCGCCCACTCACTAACCTTAAGCAATTCATTGTTCTACTCAATAGAACAACAAATTTGATCGAGAATAAGAGAAAATAAGAACGAGTCATCAGCACAAACTTTTATCTTGGAGGCAATATCATCTGGGAGGCCATTAATGTAAATAAAAAAGAAAGAAGTCCAAGGATAGAGCCTTGAGTAAATGCAAACTCTTAGAATCAGAGGGGTGACCATCTCGAAATTTAGTTCATATTTTCAATAGCCGACCTTGGATCGTCTTCTTTGATTTCCGAAGTTAAAAAAGTCTCACCTAGACATACGATGTCAAATCTATGAGTACTCAAAAAAGTAGAAAGTTGACAAAAGTCGTCAACACAAACAGATGAAATCCCATCTACATCCGATTCTTGCCCGACTCGAAAGACGGGTCACATTCATTGGATTGATTTTTCTTCAAAATCTTGAAGAAATGCTCTGATTAGCCGAAATCTCTATTGTTTTTTATGCGCAAGTTGAAATTCGTGTGATTTGATTGGTTTGATTTTTCAACTGCCATTTTGATGCGGAATTCATAATGCCATTGGTACCATACTAATTTTTCTCGTGTGAGCTTGGTGAAATGGGTAAAAATTAGTATGGGTCCAGAATAGGTCTCACGCTTGCGTAGCCCATGATTAACTTCAACATCACCCGATAAAAGAAGGTAGAATATGATAAAAACAAGAAGTTTTGAAACTTAAATAAAACACAGTTCGAGTTTAGACGATAATTCGTTCGCAAAATGTTAAAACATCCAATCATCGACATAGAAATAAATGGACATTCAACATCTATTGTTTCTTAGAAGCCATCCGCATTGCCGCAAAGGAATAAAAAAATACGACATAGTTACATAACATCCGTCCAAATTCCGTCAAATTATATATTCATTGGTTTTGAATGCCAAAAAAGCCTAAAAAGGTACTGCTAAGGAACGAAATTATCTTAAAAAACTTCAAAATACTTTTTGGTCTTCAAAGTCCGACATAATAGCAGTTGGAAAACAAGAAATCGCACTTCACTTCAAATCGTTTTCCTGGCATGAAATTAATTTTTTGTTGCTTAAAGAAATATACTTGTTGAAGTTTAAAGATTGCATAATAAAGTAATGAACGTTAAAATTCTGCACTCTCAGAAAATGATCTGCGCTTTGAGGTTAAACTTTTAAACTTTTTAGTCAAATTTTCTACATAATGTCGGAAAAATTGTATTTCAATCATTTATAAAAAATAGAACAATAGACCTTTTCATAAATTACGTCACGACCAACGACTGCCTCGTTTTGAATTGGGAGCTGTGGTAACCGAATCCCAAGGGAGCTTATCAAAACTTGACTCCATTGATAAATTTATCATTTTGAGTCTCATGAGACATAATCACCTTGGTAATTGTATGAAAACGAGGCAGTCGTTGGTCGTGACGTAATTTATGAAAAGGCCTATTGAGACTTCTGACGTTGGTTTTGCAGTTCTGAACAATTAATGTGACATCTCGCTTAATTTAATTGTTTCTTTTTAAGACCCATACTTAATACTATAATACGGATGGTTGAAAGAAACAAAATTTCAACAACAAAAGACGGTGAACGTCCATTTAAATTCTAGTCTAGCTCTGTGTTGCTCAAGACTTATCCCCATGATAAACTGCGCTACGTCCAACATGTTTCAAACAACATGCCAAAAACGGTTAACCATGTTGCTCCCCATGCAAAAAATCGAAAGAAATAAACATAATAGGGAAATGAAATCATTTTAAAAACTAAAATATTGACATTGAATAAGGCATGCATCTCATATATATAAGAATTAGGAAACACAAAAAACAGTTCCATGGTTATCAATAAAAAAGACAAAGGAAAGCAATCAGTAATTGCTTTCAGTAGAACAAAATAGGAGATTAATAGGCAATAAGCATTTCTAGTTATCCACTATCCACTAATCCCTTTTTTGTGCAGGTTACTATTATATGAAAGTATGACTGTCATCACTAATCGCTCAATAATCAATTTTGTTATCAAGTTCATCTGTGAGACGAAAAGGGTCCCTTTTTCGCGAATATTGACTCCCACGTAGGGTCCATTTTTCGAATCGCAGCGGCGCATCCCCGTCGGCCGGCAAGGGTAGTACCCTCTTCCCCCCGGGCCAAATTTCCACATCAAACAGATGTTTTTTTCCAGGAACCGAAAGTCAAATAACAGACAGTTTATGCCAGCCCTGGTAACGTTTCGGAACAGTTATTTTGTGTTTTCTAGCCGCCGACTGCTCTTGAAAATTTACTAAAAACCGACCCTTACAGTGCACTTATTTTCGGTCATTTTCCCCCAATTATAGCAAAGATTTTCAATTTTTTATTCAAATTTCCTGCCCATAAATTGCACCTGGCCGTACCTAGGCTTTGTCAGAACTGCAAAAAACATACCCTTAAAAAGGGCCGCACATCCGGTAGGTCACTTTATAAACGGGATAAACTTCATCAAACAATCAACCAACCAAACTGCTAAAATAAACAGACCAAGCAACTCCACCCACAACACACAGAATAAGAAGTGCAACAAATAAAAACAACATTCGAAAAGAAAGCGCACGCGATATATATCGAAGGTGGTTCCTTCACCCCGCTGATCTTCACCACAAATGGTGGGTCTGGTAGAGAAGCCCAGATCTTCATTAGATCCTTGGCAACTCTCCTTTCTGAAAAAAAGGGCGAGCTGTTTTCTCAAACCCTGAACTATCTCAGAACCAAACTATCTTTTGCACTAATACGCTCGACAGTGCTTTGCATTCGGGGTAGTAGAGTGCCGAAGAAAGCCTTGGACAACATCTCAGGAGACATTGGCATAACCGAACCTACATGTTATGTCTAAAGTGAACTTTTAGCTGCTCTTAGTGCTACTTTTATATTTTTATTAGAGGTCTCAAACTACTCATCAAAAACTCTAACTACAAGAGCAGTTGACGGCTAGAAAACACAAATCACTGTTCAGAAGCGTTTCCTGGAAAAAACTATCTGTTATTTTAACTTTCGGCTCCTGGAAAAATACATCTGTTTGATATGGAAATTTGCGGCTCCTGGAAAAAAATATCTGTTCGATGCAGTAATTTGCGCTTCTGGAAAAACACATGTGTTGTACACAAGTCGCTCCTGGAAAAAAAGTACTTTTGTTCTGCTTTTTTTTCTATAATGTTCTTTCTGGAAAATTATGTGTCATTTTTCATGATTGCTCCTGGATTTTCTTAACACAACAGAGTTCTGCTGGAAAATTTGATGTGTTTTATTTTCAAACGCTCCTGGATTTTTCGAACAGATATTTTGCTGTAATTGGTGCCTGTGTTTGTGATAAAATTCACTTCCTCCTAGATTTTCTCCTAAAATTTCCCCTCCTGGAAAAATAGTACTGACATTTGAGAAAAGTCCATCGGCAGCTGCTCTTAAAACTAGCGAAATTGATGGTCAGTTTGATACATTTGATTTGACAATCAAAATCAATTTTTTACAAAAAAGTAAAAATGGAAAAAAAAAAATCAAAATGGCCACTTATTTTTTTAATTCAGCGAATTTCGTAACGGTATTATTATCTCCTCATAAGAATTATGTTACCTAGTTATTCCTCAACACACTGGTTCAAATAAAAAGAATCATGAGCAGTAGATAACTTAAAATGAATCATTTTCATTTAGGCTTACGTCTACCCCCCCCCCCCCTCACTCCCTGCTTCAAAAGATACCACTATCAAACATATCCATAAAGTTCTTTCTTGAAAAATACACACTCCGCTTGAAAATCATTACAATCGATACCAAACAGAAAAAATAGTCTATATTCCGTTAGAAAATGAAATACTTTTATATTATCCTGTTGAATTATTTGTTGTATATTTAATGTATTTACCCCATCGATTTTTCAAATTAATAATTTAGTGATTTCCTAAGTTAAGATTTCTTAATTTTTTTTATATACATGTAGAAAATCTTCGCTGTCAAAATAAATGCAACTATTTCACATTTTATCGTTGGTTAGTAATTTCCTTGCATAAATACGTCAGCACAAAACAATTGACTGGCGAGCGAGATTGAACACATACTGTATTTATGGCGAATGAAAACTCTCTTGATTTGCAAGCCAACTAAAACTCTAATTAAAAAAGTATAAATCAGATAGATTTTAGACTAAATTGCGCTAGGTGGTGGACATCTTGCCTTATCAAAACGATCAAAACTACGCGATTAGATGCGGTCTAATTAATGTCAACTTGAAATGTTAACACACAAGAACATTAGATTTGTGAAAACTTAGTAATATGCGAAAGCTATTCCTTTGGTCACACAGAGAGGAGCTCATTAATTTCCTAGATATATAATTGGCACAATTAATGCTTAATTTAGTCAGAAAAATCTAATGTATTCGATGCGATAAAATGCGCAATTAATGAGTACTACCTAACCGATTACTTTTTATCGTAGTATTTTTTCTACATCGATACAACAAATGTGTAAACTTCATTTGAAAAAGGCTTTAGAACTACTAAGATGAAGAGATAACACATAAGGGATACACGATGCACCCAAAAATCTATTTTCGAGTTTGAAGACCAAATTTTAGCTGAACGTTCCTTGAAAAGTTTAGCAAAAATCTGCGTTTACAGATTCTTTTTCTCATGAATTCCTTCATGAGAAATTGGAATTTTAATTACAAAAACGACGTTCTGGACTTCGTCCGTAGAGATAATTTTCGAGGATTTTAATGAAACTAGATCAAGGATATACTTTTTAAAACTAACCAAAGGATGTTTATTATGAATGTCATCTACATCATGGAAGATTTCCCCGCTCTTGCAAACGACTTAGCATCATGAGTATTGTGTGACCCCTGGGAACAAGATGCAGTTTATATTCGTAAGACACGAGAGATAAAAAGAATTGGGCGATTAACATAAACAGTATAGTATCACTGTTTCAGTGAAGTGTTTTTAGATTTATAATTTACAGTTATCAAAAATTTTCTATATGTACAAATAAAAATAAAACAACAATTGACTAGATTTAACCTAATGTTGCTGATAATTTTTGCGTTTTCAGGCCCCAAAAAGGTTCAATTTCCTATCATTATCATTATCATTATCATCCTATTATAAAGCAACTTGGTAATATAATAAAATGGGCACGACTCGATCTTAAGCGATTACTTAATTCTCTTTAAAATGTCTTTCGTAAAAGATTATTACTTGTTTCACTTAATTTTTAAGTCGTAACGAAGACTAGAGATGATTTCTAATTCATTAAAAATGTTCATTGGTTCAAGAATTTATGATGTCTAAATCAGAAGCAAGCAAACAAACAGGAATAATTCACCAAATTCATGTATTCAACATTTTTTAAGGTGCATTAGAATATAAATTGAAAAAGGTTTTAGCTTCGTAAGTCAATGCACAAAATTGATACACTCATCGATGGGTTCTTTAGCTGAGTCTTAGGAAGAGACTTTTCAAGAGTCGAGCCTCATAAGTGACAGTGTTTTTGCCTGCATGTAATGGTTCTGCGTTGAGAGGTTGCTCGATAACTACTTGCACATCACGACCATGTGCTGAAGAAGTACAGAAAGAAAAGAGCAAATCAGTTAGTAATCGTTGGTGGTGTGCACTCCTTCGCTTCGTTTGGGATGATCATTTTTTTGAAATAGAAAGTCTGACTGTGCAACAAAAACGCCTTTATATCCTTTTAGTTATAATAAAACTCAAACGATCGAATTCATGATATCCATGACGTAATCTTTTATACTCGTGAAAGTATCTTAAAAAGATGGGTGTATGCTACTAGTTTTGAATGATTACGTCATGAAACTAGTGGTAAACGATTCGTTTATATAGGATGTTCACGTATAAAAGATTACGTCATGAATTTCATGAATTCCATGTTAAATGTTTGAGTTTTCAAAACCCAACTAAGAAATGCAAGGCAAAGGTACTTGTCTCAAGTTGCATTGAACATTCAAGGGGTTTTAGTTTTTCCAGAAAGATCCGCATCCCTCCTGTTGAGAATGAAGGATATCAAGAGAGGGAGGGGGAGGGTCAATAATTTGAAGACCAAGGATATCCAGGGATGGTTCGAAATTTTGTGGAAAAGTCCATTTTTCAGATATGTAACGAGTATTGAAGGAATATTCTTGTGTTTGCGATACAAGTAACGCTAAGGGTAATAGGATAAAAAAAATGGTGGGAATGATTTGGCCTACCTTCGCATTGTTCCAAAAATTGGATAATCTCTTCTCGAATCGAATCTCTCAACATAATCATCTGTTTAGACTAAAAGAAGAAATTAAGTTCGATTAAAAAATGGAAAACTCATCAGAGATTAAAATCTGGTAGCAGTTGAGTAACATAACAACATCAATATAAATTAATATCAATTAAGATTAATTAAAAACATTAATTGGGCTTTCAATCATAGATACAATGATAGCAGCCTTCATATAAGAAAACACACTGATAAGTCAGACAAGAGAGATACCGATGAACGATACCATTCTCATATCCCCCAATTCATCGTTTTCTGTTCAACTTAAAAAAAGTTCTCAAGTCATAATTTTATCTTCATGATGCATTACTGTGAAAACAAACAAGAGCCACATAGATGTGACATAAATATTTCCCCTGTAAAATGTTAGTCATGATTAGCTTGACTGCAAAATAAA
>JAUJPO010068934.1:0-12016 GCA_032270745.1 Tiaropsis multicirrata
CTCCGAATGTTCTTAACATGTTCTTAATTTTTTTACCTTTCGAAGCCTTATGTTCTTATATACTTTGTTCTTATAAAGAAAAAACATGTACGCATGTGATAGCACAGTATTTTACCTACAATTTATGTTTATTGGCGAGTCATGATCTGTGTTACTATCTTACTGAGTTTTTACATTGAGGTTTTGTTGACAAATGTTTGTCTGGTCTTAACACATGGTCTGATATTTTTATCAAGAAAAATATCAAAATATTATCGTTTAATATCATAAATAGCAATTGTCATTTTACCGAAAAAACAACAAGAAAATATTCTACCGTTAAATTAAAATTGGTACACATTTCTTTTTGTATAAGAACTATTTTATAAAAACATCGAGCCTGATATTTTATTAAGAACTCACAATTTGAGCTTGCGGGAATTTCCCTTAGCTTTAGACCAAGGGAAGAATTTTAGGCATATCTTTGAGTGTAGCGAGGGTTAAGAAACTTGAAGAAATCTGGAACAAAGTTAAGAACATCCGAGCCTCGGCCAAAATTTCCTGGTTCTTATTAAAAAAAAGAGTGTAAATAAGTCTCCCCCACGCATCATCATCATCATATATCACATGGACACAGGTTAAAACTTTTCCTCGTCTGTTTTTAATTGCTTTTATGCAACATTATGCAAATTTGCCTGATAGTAATAATAATAGGGCGTTTTTAAGAAATATTCTGCGTATCATCTGCACGTTTTTATAAGAACATCATGAGTGGAGTTAGCCTTCTGATGTTCTTAACTTTTCTGAATTTAAGCCAAAAAATGTTCTTAAATTTTGATAAAAAACAGTAAAAATAGTCTATTTTGAAGAAATTTTGGTTATTCAAGCCTTCATGTTCTTACATGGTTTGTTCTTATAAAAAAATGTGTATGGTTATACTACGTTCTTAGAAAAAAATACGTAATAATTGATGTCTCACAAAAGAAAACTATACAAACAAAATTATGCTTAAAATGGCTATATATTCTATTGCTAGATAATTAGATAAAGATAAATGTTAGTGAAAGAGAAAAGCTAGCGACCGACGTGTCATTAAAATAATCAGATGATTACCGTGCAATAATAAAGCATGAAGTATTATTTGACAATAGCAACCTGCTTCCACACCTAGTTTCATCATGTTTTGATCATTTAATTTTTTAAACATTGAATATTGGGTTTTAGTAGCGTCAGCTTTTAAAGCGCTTATTAACGTCAACTAAAGTAAGTAGTATGTTCTTTATATAGGTTTGTCATGAAAAAGTGTAAGGGTAGTTTTCAACTTTTATTTTAGAGGGTATGGAGCTGCCAAATTGAGCTCATTAAAGCTTTCCGTAGTAAACTCTCTTAAACGAGTTTGGAGAACGAAGCATCGAGACAGAAATTAGTCTCTTTTATTCAAGCGATTTTTAGAGACTTTTGTACTAAAGAACGACATGGGCTCAATTTGGCAGATGAATTATATGTTAAATTAATGTTTTTTTTGTCAGTGGGGATATAAAAATCTGATTCTTCCCCTAACAGGGGATAGAAAATTTTAGTATTGCATTTTTTACGAAAGAATGTTGGCAATGACACAGTGGGTATAAATCATCAAGAAATCATCGTATGTTACGACACCCTGTCTCAGTGCCCCGGTAGAAGATAAAAGTTCACCAGGGTGAGTCTGAAAATATTAAAATTGGCCGGGGGAAGATTTTAAAAGAAAAAGATTCACTGGGGTGGAATTTTTAGCCTCGTTTTCCACCGGGGTAATAGGAAATTTTGGACTATGTTTTAAAGATTTACCACAATCTTAGTCATTATATTCTCTTTTATTTATTGTATAGTTTCACTTTAGGAGAAGTTGCTTGGTTCTACAATACCGTCACACCGTTAATCTGGATGATCTGGATTCGGTAAAATTTCACCGGGCTGGACAGCTTTGAAATCACTCAGGTTTTAAAGCATTTTTTTCACCGGGTTCTTCACCGGGACGGATCTGACTGGGTCACTGATTCAGGGGTGTGTTATGGGAATGTCCTAGGAATTGATTGCTCGCATATCTAAATTGAATTTGTATGAAAATTAAAAACAGTGTCAAATGCTTTTTTGGGTTAAAACGAACTAGTACAAAATAAGTGAAATTATCTCAAGTTTGGAAATTTTTTGCCTTGCAAATGAATTAACATTTTCATCAACTTAGGCCAAGAATTCAAGTTCAAAATATAATTGAATGAATACAGTATGTATTAATTTTACACGTTTTAAAAAATAGCGTTACATACACGTGTGTCTTAACCATTTTGGAAAGATGCTTCAAAAAGTCGATAGTTTATCCCCAAGCCCACCCATAACTTTCTTTGCTATTTGTTTGTTTAAACTTAAAAGATAAACGAAGGATTCATATACCAGATCTAGAATAGATGAAGTACATCATAATTGTAAATAAGACTCTTTCTTTTAAAATATTTATTCCACACCTACAAATATAAAAAAAACATAAAGAGTCTTTTGAACTGAATATATAGGCCAGCGCATGTCAATGATAATTAACAATTGCGTGCGAAATATTTTGTCACACCTCTTCGTAAAAGTTTCCCACAACCCTACAAAACCACCCAAGTGTCTTTCGAACGGAGATTCTTATCAACTAAACTATTCTGTGAAGAGTCTCCGAAAAAAACATATATGGCACACACAATAGAAGGAAGACTTTCAGAAGACTTAAATCTTATATGCAAGAAAATGTATTACATTGATATTTGAAATATATTTTAGACGTATCTTTCCAAAATGGCAGACTAAGTTTAGACACACGTGTATATAACGCTATTTTGTAAAACATGTCATCCATGAAATCAGAATGGAAAGAATCTTGTTATTTTTCGCCATGTTTAACATAAGGGTTTCCTAGAAAATTACTTACAAAAAGATTACAAATAATTTGAAAAATGTTTTTAGTAAATTATTATTTTATTGTATAAGTGACGATATTTTATTACTTTAAGAAGTCGAATATGTAAAAGAAAACCATAAAGAGAAGAGTCTTCCTAATCAGAAGACTTTTTAGAGGCCTCAGTTAGACATCGTCTGAGCAGACTTTGTAAGTGTCTTTCTAAAGACCTTTTAGACTATCATTGTATGAAATTTGCCTCTGCTTGTATACTGTATGCAACTAGATGGCTCCTACTGTAAGAAAGAAATATTAGACTGATATTGAGATGTTACTAGAACTTAGACTAAAGTTTATACAATTAGCCTTTTCAAGCTATCAGAAAGATAAGCAATTTAATTGTTTTTAATGCAATTCTTTTAAATTTCTTATGATGTTCTTATGATTTTGAGGTGACACATAAATACGAATAAAGCACATATATTCTTCACTTTAACCGATTCACCGATGAGGATATATTTGTATTGAATGCTTATTCAGAATGTGTAAAAAGTGGTTTTAAAATTGTATTTGATTCTTGAATCTTATATGCAAGGAAAAGTATTATATTGATATTAGAAATATATTTCAGACGTATTCGTCACTTTTACAATAAAATAATAATTTACTAAAAACATTTTTCAAATTATTTGTTTATCTTTTTGGAAGTAACTTTCTAGGAAACCCTTATGACAAACATGGCTTAAACTCAAAAAAATAACAAGATTCTTTCCATTATATGATTTCATCGATGATTCGAGATCACGTATTTATATATGCTGATAAAAGTGGTAAAAGAAAAATCTAAAACCAACTTGAAACCATTAAATCAAATCGAATAAAATGTATTTAAATCAAATTAAAACAAAAAAATAAATTCGAATAGAGTGGAATATCAATTGAATTTTGAGAAAATTTAATTCAATTCCAGAAAATGTAACATTTTTCAAATAATCAAAAATAATTCAAATAATCGAGGATTTTGAACTTAAATCGAAAAAATTAATATAAATCTATAAAAGAAGCAAAATTGACGAAAATTGAGAAAAGTTAACTTGAATCGAAGAAAGTTTTATTTAAATCGAGAAAAATCAAGTGTAGTTGAGAAAAAGCAAGTGCAAATCCTCAAATCGGGAAAAATTAATTCGAATCGAGAAAAATTAATTCAAGTCAAGAAAGGTTAATTTAAGGGAGGGGGTAGTCCCCCAAAAAAACACTCAGAACTTCATTTGGTCTAAGCAGACTTTCTGTTTATTGATATTCATTTTCAGGTTTTTGTCTTATCATTTGGGACCACAAGGATTTATTTGGCGCGTTGGTATAAAACAAAAGTAGACAATGCTCGCCGTTAGAGATCAGAGTGACTACTTTGAATGACTTTTATATGGCTTTTGAGCACTCTGAGGGATCTTAATGCAGCAGAATATGATTAAAAAGTGGGTTAGTGTGAGCCTTTTGAACTTTTTCTGGGTCAAATTGCAAAAAATTACTTTAAACGTCATTTTCTTAATTTACTGTTTTTGATACGCTGGCTAAAAAATCTCAAAAAGTGCTTGTCCGATTGACTTGAAATTTAAGCAAAGATTTGTGTCCTTAAATACTATGCAATGAGTGAATTAAATTTTAATGCTTATTTTCAGTTTTTGATGAATTGTTTATGTCCAAAATCCAAAAAAGCGAGAACAAAATTTGTCTAAATTTTGTCGGTCCAGTACTAAATGTTGTGAGTAACTTTAATTCATTGAAAATTATTATCACTTAAGGTCAATGCTCTATTTTTGCTATCCGCTATCAGCTATCCGCTCTTATCGACGGTTGCCATGGAGATTTTTGAATCAAAATTTAAGTTAACCTACTTAGTATCTGAATATACCATAATAATTTCCATGAAGAAAAAAGTCTCCTAAGGGGTCTTCCATCTTAAATCGAGAAAAAGAATATTCAAGTCGTAGAGGACAATAAATTGAAGTCGAGAAAAATTAATTTAAATCTATAAAAAAGCAAACGCAAATCGAGAAAAAATCACTCAAGTCAAGAAAAGTTTATGGAAATCAAGAAAAATTAATGTAATCGAACAAAAACTAATCTCGATTTAAATTAATTTTTCTCGATTTAAATTAATTTTTCTCGATTTCCATAAACTTTTCTTGACTTGAATGATTTTTTCTCGATTTATGTTTGCTTTTTTTATAGATTAAATTAATTTTTCTTAAAGCTATTTTTAGAGACTTTTATACTGAAGAATTGGCAGATGAATTATATGATATACTCTGTTACAAAGAAAAATATACTTATACACTAATAACTGGTTTGAAGGTCAATACGGGAAAATATTGACCGCAGCCGAAGTACAGACCGAGCTTGTGAGGTCTGTACGTAGGATAAGGTCATTACTTTCCGTATTGACCAACAAAAAATTAATGCTTTTGATTACAAGAAAGTGACATTCTCTTCCCTGATTTTCGATGAATTTTCGCTACGATTCCTTTTTACGTCAACCCTATAGAAGAAGTCATTGCATTGTAATTCTTGAAATCGTGTTCAAACTGACGAAATATTTCAATGACACAATTTCTATCATCGAAAATCTTTGTAAGTGTAGCCATTTCTTTGAAGTGGTCCTTACCGTATTATGTATATTGACCACTTAAGAACCAATAAAAAGAGCGCATTTGACTCGTATTATCTTAACCAGTTAATAAAATCCTGGAATAAATTTGAAATAAGCTCTCGCTACTATATTCTCAACAGTGGGAATATGGATTTTTTCTGGAGAAGCCTAATTGTTACCTTGTTTCCGAAGCTTAAAAAATTGTTTATTTTTTCCTCACTAATTGGAAACTAACGAAGAAAAGCACAATGAAAAACTTTGCTTGCTGTGTAGAGTCACTAAAGTTTTTCATAGCAAAATCTCTTAAACGAGTTTGGAGAACGAAGCATCGAGACAAAAAATTGTTCCTTTTGTTCAAGCAGTTTTTAGATTTTTGTACTAAAGAACGACTGCAAACTTTCAACAGGTTCCTACCAGAAATGTTCCTATTTGTTGTATATTTTGAAGTAGCCCTGAAAAAATTCAAAAATTGTCTTAGAACAAATAATTGAACTATTCCCCAAAAACTTTGTAAAGAATTCTTTCATGTAATTATAGTGTCCGGGAATATTATGAAATAGGCTAATGTGACTAATAAGTTCTCCACATAAAATTTAATACGTTGTATTGTAAGGTTGAATTAAATTCTTAAAATTTTTAAATTCTTGGCATTAGTATGCACAAAAGGTCGGGTATGAGTACAATTAGGAAAATAATTGTACAAAACTATTTCGAATGTTTTGTGGTTTTTGTAATATTAGGAGAATTTAGTCGAGTAAAATTTAAACACTTGAGAACTTATATACTTAGTATACAATTGTTCTAATCGTTCTAATCGTCCGACCTATTATGCATTATAGAGAACTTTTAAGCAAACTGAATCAATCAAAGCAATCTCTTTTTGTCTTTACAGAGCCAATTGGTGAATTTTTCATGGCTACTTCAATAGACCTTTTCATAAATTAGGTCACGACCAACAACTGCCTCGTTTTCATACAATTACTAAAGTAATTATGTCTCACGAGACTCAAAATGACACATCTATCAATGGAGTCAAATTTTGATAAGCTCCCTTGGGATTCGGTTACCATAGCGCTCAATTCAAAACGGGTAGTCGTTGGTCGTGAGGTAATTTTATGAAAAGGTATATTGGCTGTTTTTTTTTCATCTTTCGATTGTTTTTATGATGCGTGGTAATGAAATTGACGAACGTTGATTGAGTAAATAAACAAAAGTCTCCTGAGAAAAGAGAAATCGATTGGATAAAGGGAATAACAATTACTTTTCAAATACGATAAAACGATTGGATAAAATTCAAAACAAATTGTACGTTCTTTTGTACGATTAGTGAAATAATTGTACGCTCAGGAACCAATCAGTTTCGAGTAATGAATATGTTGTCTATTAGCAAGAAAAGCATATGTAAAGGTCGAGCAAAATTTTAAAGAAGGTCCTTAATATATTTGGCTTTTAGTTGCTTTTTAATCTTAATTTATGATTGCTCGTTAAAGTAAAACCAATTTGTTTGGTTATAAGGGTCAACCGAGTCATTTCAGCCAAATGTTTCTAACATCTCTTTTGTCTTTTAATTCCCTTATTGACACTTTTACCACTATGGTATAAAACAAAGCAAAATAAATGTCATTTGGGGCAGGATTTCCCAGAATTTCTAAACCATTGATACCATATTGATTTTTTCTGTCAATCGCAGCACGATGAATACGTCATTTTGAATAAATCAGCTGTGATGTTGTCCCGAATTTATAAAAACCAAAGAAAATCACTTTTTATCTTTTGGTGATATCCTATTTTTTTTGGTATAATATGTCATGGTTTGGCCATTTATAATAATATTCACCGCGTGCGTTTACCCAAGATTCTTGAAACAAAACAAAGTTTTATTTGGCTTGATGAAAGAAGGTTGACAAAGTTCCACTTTTAACAAAAAAACACAAGTGACCAATGTAATTGGAGGTGGTTAAAATGTATGTTTTACTTTACCACTTTTGAAAACGTTATATGATAAAATAAATGCAACAAATAGTTACCTTAGGGGTGATGTCAGAAGTGGAACAGAAATAATATTCTTAGTCAGCAGTGCAAATCAAGAGCGCCGATTGGTTCTTAAAATCAACTCGGGAATAAACTATTTTAGAAATGCGAGGTTGGTGTTTCTTGCTTCAAAAAAATGAATTTCTTTTCTAATTTTTGTTGTTAATTGCAAAGCCGTAAATATTGCAAATTTTTCGGATCTTTCCCCTTTCGTTTTTGTGATCATGAAAAGAAGACATTATATTGCTAACTCACAGTCCTCTAAACAACCAACTGACGTAACACGCGTTATTATTTATTGTTGATTGGTTTAAAAAATTGCAAACGTTTGCAACCTCCACACCATTTTTGATTCGGCAGTTGATGGACCGGTAAATTGGCTTTAAGCACGTTCTGTGTAAGGCTATTTCATAAATACATATCAATAAAATTTGTGTGATACGTAATATTTATTTTTAAGTTATTGTTTTACATTTAAATTTATAGCCTTATTTACACAACTTTGTAATTTCTAAAATCTCAGAATTTATAAATTTACATTTACATCATCACGAAATCAATGCGGCTTATATTTTATTTCGAAGTCACTTGTAATAATTAAAATTAATTGTAGTTGCAACGCCAATCAACTCATTTTCGCTTGAATAATAAGCGCCTTTTTTATTATAATGAAATTGCGCTGAAACGAGTGCTGATAGGTAGTAATTAACTGATGAATAATGAGCTGATAAATTACGCTTTAATCATATTATTCTATCCTTGTCAGGACCTGCGTCATTCAGCTTTAATTACTTATATAACAATGAAAAGTGAATATTACTTTCTAACAATCGTGACATTGATGCAGTTTAGTTTCTTTTTGTCTCACAGTTCTCATGTTCTGCTATGCAATAAGACAGGTATGTTGTTTAATAAAAATTATATCAACTAATCACGATGAGTATCACACACGACTGGTGTTGTTTATCTGGAAAAGTTATCAATCGGGAAAAACAAACACTAATGGTTTAACTCACTAAAAGATTTTGTTTTCTGATAACACATAACTAATCTTTAGTAAGTGTTCTGTTTCCCCCCAATCGTGACGTCATGCCGTGGCAAAGAACGGTGAAAGGTATCTCATTTTTTGCCACGACATGACGTCAAAACAAAATCTTTTAGTGAGTTAAACCATAGTGTTTGTTTTCCCCTCGCAATATTTTAATCTTATTGTTTGAAAAGTATATCACATGGCTTTCCCGTGGCAAAGAATGTGTTTCTCTTCAAACATATGATTTTGGGCACAACCCAAATTCAACAAAACAAATACATTCAAATAGGTTTACCGATTGAACAAAAGGGTTTTTACTTATGCTCTAGTGCCGAGTCCTTCAGTAAAAATCGATAAAAAAATGTGAATACGTTTGAAAAATTGGCCGGTGTCGGTATTTTGCCTCTATTTCAGATGGTATTACGGTATTTGAGCTGAAAGTTGACGGGATTACGGCATTGAAAATCCCTGCAAAAATCCGCTTTTATTGTTGCAATTCTTTCCTTGTTGAAAATTTTCCTTGTTTGAGGCGGCATCTTTGACATTTTAATTATCTAGAAAATTAACAGATAAATTGGTACTTTTAAGGACTGTCTTTACCCTTGAAATGACAAAAAATGAAAAATAATTTTCTTTAATAATTATATGTAATATATTTCGAAATCAAAAATATAAATTTGTTTAAATTGAGATAATGCAATTTTTTAAACAACTTTACGATGGCCCTGAGGTATACTTTTCTTCTCAACTTTCTCTGTACCTTTCTTCTCCAAAGTATCAAAATTTAAGAAGAAAAGTAATTTTTTCCAAGAAGGGAAGTAATGTTTTTCGTATTTTTCCTCTGCAAAAATTGCAAAAATTGTTTACCACGAGTTTATAGAGAGAGTAAATAAAAGAAACCTTTTTTTTACGTTTTGCTCATTAATTACTTTTCTGGGACCTAATTCAAAGAAATGAGGCAATTTTTTTAGAACTTTGCTTGGCAAGATTATCTAAAAATTATCTTTAAAAGTGAATGTAGCGGCACGTGGAACTATTTGAAGTTGAAACATGTCGTTGTTTCCGCAAGTCTTATATCTTTTAATATATTCGTGCATGATAACTCAAACCAATGCCATCTTGAAGAAGATTTCATAAGCTTTCAGAAAATATGTACTTTTATTAAAAAATAGTTAGAGAAAAACAATTATTGGGAAAATAAAAAGACTTTTATTCATCAAGAGTAAAGACAGTCCTTAAAAATATTTAAGATTCCATTAACAAATTAGTGAAAGTGCTGTTTAATATATGAACAAGAACAATAGTTTATATTGCTTCTTTAATTAATTGATAATTATTACTCGTACTTACGTCGTCGACTGACCTCACCAGATTTTATTTCTTCAATTTTACCGCATGATTAAAAATAGAGACCATCAGAGGGTCATTGAGACAGTAGTGCTAAATAAGATTAAGGTAATGACACAAACTTTAGATAGGAAAAATCTTGACACATGTTTACAGTATTGCAGACAAGGAATAATTAGACATAGATCTTAAGTCAGCAGAAATAGCTTTACCAGGTTTTGTTTCAATTTGAGGAAAACTAGATTGATAGAGGTCAATGTCGTAGGCATAATTTAATCGTTTGGTTTATCGGCGTCAATACAAGTTTTTTATTAGAACATTGTGACTCTGATAAGCTCGTGATGCGTGTTTGAACTTGAAATCTTTTCGCGATCACATGATTTGCTGGGCCACCACCACTAGAGGTGGGACCGCATCATGAATACTAGTTTTGACATTGACCTCTATCAATCTAGTTTTCCTCAAATTGTTTTGTGATAATTAAAATATCCATGACAGCCGAACGAGATAATCACTTTCCTGCAATTATCTCCATCAATCTATTTAATATTATAGCTTTTTTCTCTTTTTTTCCAACTGACCTAATGACCTATAGTCTCTGTTTTTCTTTATGCGAATTATCTAGAAATTACTCAAAAAGTCATTATTGGAAACAGCTTGTCAATGAAGACTGAATTTCTAAAATCAAATATTGTTTATTTCAATATTATATAACTTTATTCTTATTTAAATACAATATTGCACCAAACAGAAAAAGAAGAAGTTTATTGGCTTCAGGTGATTCGTATGCAAATATCAAAATTTTTTATAAATCTTATTAATATTCAAACTTTTGACTAGAACGGATCTTATTTTCGTTGTGCACAATAAAAGCTGGTTAGTTTTAATCTCGTTCGCTATTTTTTGTCGTTGTATTTATCTTTCTCTGGCAATGGAATAAATAAATAGCAAAAAGTTGTTTGTTTTTCAGATATTTCCGAAATCCTATGGCAGTGGGCTTTTCCTGTTGAGGATATAGGATATCCAGGGGGTCCGAAGATTTCAATATCCTAGGATATCCAGGCAGTAAAAATCTGAAGACTAATGAAGGATATCCAGGGGGGAGGGGTTTGAAATTTTCGGCACGGATATCCAGGGGAACTGATATTAAGAAAAATCGACATCCTCAACAGTAGGAATATGCATCTTTTCTGGAAAAGCCCCTTTTATTACCTTCGATTCTACATTCGATATTACTTTTTAGGAGTTGAGCTCCTCATACTTCAATCTAATTTATTCTCAAAGGTAAACAGGGCCTAAACAGTTTAAAGTTTTTTGTTTGACTCCGATCATGGCATAAGAAAGCCAGGGCTGGAATGAGCAGAACTGCGATCAACAAAAGACTTTAAGCGTGCATTTACATTAACAAATCCGTGCTCTGTCGTATATCCAGTTTCTGACGATGGTTTAGTTATAGTTTTAATGGTAATTGTTATATCGCCTTTTTGTTGACGATGCCTTAGTCATAAAATAAATGTACTAGACAATATACAATGCCAAATATCAGGGAATCTTCTTCAAAACGCTACCATTAAGCTATTAAGGTATGCTATGAAGTTCATTTTTTTCCAAAAACCTTCTTTTTCGATTACTTGAAAGTTCTTTTCTTAAGCTTTCGAACTGTGAAAGAAATATTACAAAATCTTTTTTAAATCGTAAGTTTTAACATTTTAGGAAGATAGTTGGTGTTTACTTTTCAATTGTCTGTTTGAACTTGACAATTACTAAACAAACAACTAATTATCTCTCTCGAAACTTATATCACTGTAGAAAAAAATCATGTTTTGCTGTACCATATGGTATCTTCAAAAGACATGCATTCACCCATAGCTTTGAGGTACCGACTTCATTTTTTTAATTTATATCCAGAAGATTGCTCTAAAAAACAGTTTTAGGATTTTTCTTCTAATCGCCTCATTATCTTTTAATTTGCAAATTAGTAGAACAATAGAGAAAATTACAGTAATTTTTCGGCTTTTTTGACGTTTTATTGGATAAATCGGGAACCGACCAATTAGAAAAAAAA
>JAUJPO010068945.1:0-12014 GCA_032270745.1 Tiaropsis multicirrata
AAAATCTAATGATACAATCTCGAGGAAATCTAAAAAAACCTCATTTTGGGCCCGTGTTTTGCCCAAATTGGCCCAAAAATCTAATTAGCCAATCTTGAGAAAAGCTGGTAACTAACGAACGGACGAACGGACGAACGAACGAACGAACACAGGTCAATTTATAGGACCTCCAGGTAGGTCCAAAAATCCACGGACCTTTTGACCAGCATTGTAGACCACATGTGTGAATGTGATCGGTTAGCAATATATACTGTGAATATGAATGACAAGTTAATAATAATAAGAGAAAGTGTTTTGACTCACCAAAAATCGGGTATCATCGACTTCGCAATCGGTAGCGGCTTTGTAAATGCATTCCTGCCAAAAGTTGTGTTTCAATGCCGTCTTAAAAAAATTGAATGAATATCAGACTAACAAGAAAACTTTTTGAACCATTCTTTTAGGATGTCAAAGTCAAAACCTGGGTTTTTTCACTGAGTGGACGACTTCGCCCAAACAAAATTTCCTTATTATAGTTCATTGACACAAAATAAATAAGTGTGTACCTCGTTGCCCTCATCTTCCAGGTTGCATTCCTCTTCGTGAATCTTATGCTTGATCACTTCCAAATCTTGAATGATGGATCTCAAGTACCAAGGTGGCGGGTTCAACAAAAACATCCTCTCCGCTGCCAGACAGGCTCTGGTTACATCTCTGGCCAACACGCTGATCAAGATGAAACGGCCCACGATCCAGAACTGTTGGATGTCTTGGAGGTGACCACGACGACCGATCAACCCATTCAACGTCATACCTCATTAAGGAGATGGGAGATATGGGGTCAAAATGAATATTTCAGAATGCGTATACAGCTTAACTCCATTATTCGAAAACTCATGTAATTCGAACAAATGTTCTGGTCCCCTGGGAATTCGAATTACATCAGTTCAACTGCATTTATTTCATTAAAAACAGTATAATTACTGCTGTCAGTTTTTATTCTCATCGCAATCCTCAGATACACAAGTCACTTATAGATCTATATTCTCCAGAATGTCATGACTCTTCGTTGATGTATTTAAATGAATGGATCAGATTATTCGGATTCATTTGTTTGGTTTGCCAAAGTAACCACATTCGAAAAAACAGAAAGTGAAAAGAGATCTTATTTATATCTGTCCATTAGACTGGGAGCCGTTTGTGACGTAACTTCAATACATATGGCAAAATTTAACAACGGGGGTAGTTTGTAATAAGTAATTTTCATTTGAACATCTCATCTCCTTTATTTTATATCTGTTATTAATCTAGTAGTCTAGAAACTAGACTACTGTCCACTAAGTATTCGAATATACATGAAGACACGAAGCGAGCTACAGTGATCTTTTCATTTTAGATCTGATTTAATTTTCATTTATTATTTTTTATCCCAAAAAGAACCTTTTCCCAATTTTCGACACCTTCAAGATCAAAAAAAAAATTTTCTTACAAACTCTTTGCAATTCGTCTGATTGTAGAAACGAATGACCAGCTGCAACCAACATGATAGCCAAATTGCAACCAGAAAAATCGGATGGTTGAATTTCAAATGACGTCTTGTACCTTTTAAATAATACAAACAAATTCACAGAAACTATAGTTTAATTTTTACTATTATAATGTGTAGAGTATCAAAGTTTCTAACCTGATATTCAGATGGTAAATTTTCTATCGGTACGCTAAAGCTCTAAAGTTACGGTGAATATATATATATGACGAGTTTGGCCTGTGTTATGTGTAGGGACAGTGCTCATTTAAAAAAATTGGAAATCCGGGCAAAAACTAAAAACAATTGCGAATTATGAGTTTTCAAATGGAGCACCAAGCTGAGAAAAAAAACATTCCAAATTCCTTAGATGATTATTTTCATTGCGTCTTTAGAGTTTTAATGTACCACCAATAGAAAACTCACCATCTGAATATCAGATTACAAAGTTTCTAGCCCGAAAGCTGTGACTTTCATCAACCATTATTCAGACTTCTGTGACTATTTCATAATTAGAAAAAGATATCCTAGAAGCATGAATATTGTATTCCAATATGGGAGCAAGACAGCGAACAAATCGAGCTTGTGGATTTGCCAATTTGAGACCACTCAAATTTTCCGTAGTAAAGTCTCTTAAACAGCGAACGAAGCATCGAGATAAAAATGGATTTATTTTAGACTTTTGTACTAAAACTTTTGTACGGCGTGGTCTCAAATTGGAAGATGGTTTACGGGACAGGATGGAGTGCTTGATCTTTCCTATCCTCTATTGTGCATTGAGACTGCGAAAATACTAGACGTGTCTCAGATCATCGAGCGGATCGCTTGTTTTTTTTTCATAAATTGACGCAATACAAGACCACCATTAACTCAGAAATAAATGAAGCCATTTGATTGGTTAAAAGTGAGTCGAACGCAACTTTTTTTCTGCTCGCTTTTATTTTCCAATAACGTAATCTTCAACCATAAAAAAAGACGAGCGATGCGCTCGCTGAGATGAGAAATACTATCTGTCAATCAAATGAAATTAAACCTTAAGGCTATAAACAACCTTTGAATGAACAAACGAACACAGGTCAATTTATAGACCAATTACACATATCAGGGGGGGGGGGGGACTAGAGCATTTCTGGATACCCATCTGTGTGCAAAAAAGCAGAAAAAAACTAATGAACCAATTGCGAGAAAAGCTAATAACGAACGAACGAACGGACGGACAAAGGTTAATTTAATAGAACCAGGGGTAGGTCCAAAAAAAGGAAATATATATTCACCATTTTATAGCCTCATCACGGCACCTATCATCAGTGAAATTGGACGCATAATATTTGTCTTTGTATATGCGACCAGCCAAACATAATAAATCTGGTGGATTCAATTCTTTGTCATTCAAAAGCTAAACGTGAAAAAGAAAAAAATAATAACAGACTGTAAGTTTTATAGTGTCAAAATACCTGGTAAACGTTTTTTGATGGCTATGTTTATCGGAAGACACTCAACTAATAGCTTATTATTACACCTTCAATAAGATAAAAGTTAACGACAAAACTTTTGCGTCTCGTGCCAGGCCATTATGAAGTGTTTTGGTCACTTATTTTGTTCTACGTACCGTATTTTCTCTAAAGAGCGCCATCTAAAGAGCGCCGCACCTAAAATTTGAAATTTGAAAATAACGCCGCCCTCTAATAAGCGCCGCCCTCTAAAGAGGCGGCGGCTTTTTAGAAAGAAACGAAATAATCAGACCAGTATGTGTTTTTTTTTAATTCTATAGTTTTTTTGTTAGTAAATTCTTCCACATCTAATTCTAAATACGTCAAGAACTAAAGTGTGGTATGTTTTGTGGGTTAAAACCTATATATCAAGAAAAATAACTTTTCGGGTACCTACCGCCTTATAACTTCTTTTGACAATTCTACAAATATACACTGCGCGAATGTACGCAAACAACATGATGATGGCTCGGCTCTTTATCTAACTCCTTCATACCAAAGACCCATAGTCGAGTGCTTCGTGTAAAGCATTCATGACACGAATTGCGGAAAAAGAAGCTTAGTGACTTTGGCGTAAAAATCAAAAGTTATTTTTACACACATTAAAAGAAGGTAGGCAATAGGGCACAGTTTGGGTCAGTATCAAGGTCAAGGGAGCAGTGTCAAGATTAAAATCATGGATTACTTTGTTTACCTTTATAACAACTGCTAGTGCTTTTTCTCTGTCTTCGCATGAACCTCTCCTACAAAAGAATTCGAATTCGATTTAAAGATAAAAGATTTCTGTATACCTATCGAGTGACATTATCTTAGACTGTTTTCAATAGATTAACAAAAATGTAAAAACACAACAAACAATGTAATAAAAATACTAGACTAAAAAAATAGTCACTACTGTGTTCCTTAAAATATTTTCTTTTTTATTCACCTCTCTCTCACACGTTTGTTTGTAAGCTTTTCTACACCGTTTCAAGTTCACTAAAAGAGTCCCTAACAACCCTCGAAAACCCCTCGCTCGGTATCTCCTCTATGTTTTTATAGCAAGAAAGAGTTCTTCTCAAGGACAGAATAGTCTAGAAAAACATTCATTGGACTTTCCCTGTTGAGGATGTCACCAGCCTCCCCCCATGGATATCCTAGGAAATTGATAATTTTAAACCTTCTCCCCCCCCCCCCTGGATATCCTTTATCTTCAGATTCTTACCCCCTGGATATCCTAGTATATTGATAATTTCAACCCTCCCTCCTTTGACATTCTATCCTCGACAGTGGGGGGTACAGATTTGTTGTGGAAAAGCCCATTGATATGACCATCAAAAATCATAGACTGATGTTAACAGGAGACACACAATGTTTGGCCCAACCTTTAAAAAAGTTCGTTCCCGCGTTACCGGCCGGGTGACAAAGGTTTTTTTAGTTTTAGGTTTTTTTAGGTCACCCGGCCGCAAAAAGTTAATGAACTTTAGAATGGGTGTGAAGATTTCAGAAATTTTGAAAAAGCAAAAAAACAAACATCCTTAAATTCGTCACCACCATTAACCACTATCACATCCTTAACAAAAAAAACACAAAAAGAATTTTCTTCCGGCCTCCCGCATGAGTTTTTTTTTTCGTCACCCGGTAACGCGGAAACGAAGAACTTTTTAGGGTTGGCCATTAAAAAACAATGCTTGAGCGTTGAAACAATGTTCAGTGCCTGGTGGGACAGTTGAAAAAGCATTCAGAAGACGAAGAAAGGTACCTGTTTAATGCGAAAGCGTATACTTGTTGAATAGCACGGTTTTGTATCTCGCAGTGAGTCATAGGTACTCCTTCAACTATCTGGATCATCGCCTCGTAATCCTGAAAGAGAAGAAATTGTCATAGAATTCCTTCATGTTTGTTCTATATTATAGCGTAAGGAAATGTCTGTGGAAATGCCAATTTGAGACCATTCAAGTTTTCCATACCGGGTGTACCAGAAAAAAAATGTCGGTGTTTGGCGGCCTCCTGGAGCCGAAAAAAATTTTTTTGATTAATATTTTTATTTACTTAAACTTTGAGGTATAACTTTTTTAATTCGGTTCAGTATTCACCAAGTTTATATAAGCTTTTTAAGAAAAAAATCATTGTTCGAAAAGTGTAAAAATACGTCAAAAAAGGGTATCGATTTTACGCAATTAATTTAAAAGTTGCACTCTTCATAAGAGTTTTACGACTTTATCAATGGTTATAATGGTTTGAAAAATAGCTTTCATAAAATAGAAATCAAGAATAGAAAAAGCTACGGCAATTTTTGGCAATTTACCAAAAAAGAATTCTGTAAAAACATCCAAAAATGCCAAATTTGATACCCTTTTTTTGACGTATTTTTGCATTTTTTTAAAAATGATTAAAAAAGCTTATAACTTGGTAAATACTGAACCGAATTTCAAAGGTTATAGCTCAAAATTCAAGTAAGACTTTCCTCTCTCTAAAATCTCTAAAATATTAATCAAACAATAATTCTTTCGACTCCAGGAGGCCGCAAAACACCGAAACATTTTTCTGGGACACCCGGTATAAAAGTCTCTTAAACGAGTTTCGGAGAATGTAACATCAAGACAAAAATTTGTTTTTTTGATTCAAGCGATTTTTAGAGACTTTTGCACTAGAGAACGACGTGGCCCTAAATTGGCAGTGTCGGTGTAGCCGCCTGGTGGTCTTTCGGTAGCGAAGGGAATTTCCAAGGATTCAATAAGACCTTTTAATTATGCTAAACGTTGATAGAATGAGTAATGAGTTATAGAGTGCTTCCTCATTGGTCCCTAGTTACTTTACCAGTTAAATTATGTCAAAATTACCTATAATCTTAGCTAACTTTTCGTACTGGACGATGACCAAAATCAAGCCATGGAGGCACTAGCTTAAGGTTACGCCGAACGTCTAAGGGAAATTGTAACCTTATGTAGACATACTGATATTTGACATAACACAGTCAGCCGTCTGGAAATCTTTTATAATTATTTGTCTCTTGTTTTTATTTTGAACTCACTTACGCAAATTTATTTTTTTCCAACATTTTGATCATGTGATTAAAAACAGACCATTCCCAAGAGAAGATAATGGTCAATAAGTGAGAAAATTGACTTTTGTTTTAAACAAAGAAAAAGTGGACAACAAGTTATATCAATATACTGCCAGACCAGTGAATTCTTTACTGGTTATGTACACACTTTGCATTCAAATAAAACAGACATGGACTGGACTGGAAATTTAAAACTAAAAAAACCATCCATACCTGAATGTCACGATATGAGTACAACAAATTCAAAATGGTATCCGATGAAAAGAGAGCAGGTTCATTCAGCATTTTCCTCATTTTGTCCAGTTCCTGGGGAGAGAAATGATATATTAAATAATATTTAGTGTTGTCATTCCATTCTTATTCTTAAAGGATAAAATCTTTCACCCAAATAGTAGGCTAAACGCAATTTGTCAAATATGTTTAGATATTCGATAGCGATATTTATAGCTGCTGAACACATATCAGAGTCAGAAAAGAAGGAGCGCCATTATGTTTTGTTTTGTTTTTCTTTTTTAACATCTACGGCGGAGAGAGAAAGTTGGCGGGAGTTTCGAATGTTTTGATTTTTTTTTCATGAGATGAGAGAGCAAAATGAAAAAACATTTCAAAACAGAGAACAAAAAGAAAGGAAAAGACTGGTGAGGAGTAGTGGATGATTGATTATGAAACAAATATACTACGAGGGAAAATTGGATATCGAATTATTCAGACTCGCTTTGATGATATTTGATGAGGTCTATATCCAATTTTCCCTCATCTTATAATATCATGTTTATATTGAATTTCAATTTTCAAAATTATACCAAGAGAAAGGTCATGAAACTCTTTACAATTTGTCATTTCTTTTCAAGCAATTGTATGTTTAGGGTCCGAATTCACTGTGACCCGGACCGTCACTTGGGGTAGTGACCTCGCTACGGTGGTCGATTTGGGTGAGGCTCTTAACCGAAAAACCTTCTACCCTACCACTTCCGCCATCGCTCCCCTATTCGTCGAATTTTTAAATTTCTCCGTCTTTGATATTTTGAGGTTTATTCTACTTCGATTTGAAAAGTTCTGTCTACCTTAAAGGTATTTAATTTCGCGATTCAAGACTTTTTCAAAGAGCCGCATTTCACGAGGATTTTTACTAAAATAGCGAAAATAGCGAAAATAGCGAAAATAGCGAAATTAAATACCTTTAAGGTAGTCTCCAAGATTGAAATTCAAAAAGAAGAAGAATTAAAAAAACAATACATACATCTTTCAAAGGGACCCCTTTGAATCTTTGCATAGCTTTCCTAAGGTCCCTTAGGAAAATTTCTTTGCATTTTGCTTTGCTTGTTCCTTGCACGTTACGTAGTTGTTTCTGGAAAGCTGAAAGGAGTGTTCTCGGACAACTGTCCTTTGAAGCGTTTCCCATGCTTGTGACGACGCACTTTCCATCTTTATTGGTATTGTATGAGAAGAAGGTGCTGAGGGAAGATATCGCCAACTGAAACCATAATAACATTTTTACACCTGCCAATTTCTAGCCGAGGAACACCCTGAGACCTACTCATTTCAGGGGTATTTCACCATGTCAGATGATGAGGGAAAATCATACACAATAATTATTTTGAACACACAAAATTTCAATGGCAAAATCCTTTTCACTACACCAAATTAACCAAAAGTGAATTCCATGATTGATATTGAATTTATGTACTAGAATAGGACCACATAATTCATAACAATATAGACCAGACACATTTAAGTAATGTATTTTCTGCAAGTAAATTTTTAAAGAGTAAAAATATTCCCTCTAAAATACTACTAAAAATCTGGGCAGAATGAGTATATACCCGAGGCAAAAACTTCTGGTTTGGAAATTCATGGGGGTAATTGGTTTTTTTACTTGGAAATCCAGTGACGAATACAGAAGGTGCTTAGAAAATTTGACGTCGAGTGGTACTTTCCTTCATATTCCTTGTATGGAAGTCAACATTCTCTGTCAAAATCTTCAATTAACTGCTGTATCCACCTCTAAAATGAGAGGGGTAACTCTCGAAAGGGTTGATATCCTGGACCATGGAAAAGCCCATTAATGACTAACCTTGACACTGGTCTTGATATCTGTATACTCATCGTCCTCCACGATCACTATATTATCTTTCATTCCAGTGCTCTCTCTTACACCAATGTGATAAAACAAAGAGGCTTGTTCAGTCAAAACCGTCATATCCACAACACAAACGTCTGCATTATAAAACATATTCAACACATTGTATTCACCAAAGTCCAGATTCTCAAATTTGATGGTGGTCAGTTCGATATCTAATTTTTCAGAAACTGCATTCAACTGATTCAAAGCGGTTCCCGGCCCATCACCGTCTGGGAATACAGCCACAACTTTGATCTTACGTTTGGCTTGAAGTTTTTTGAACTGAGCAAGACTTATAGATTGGCTTAAATGTTTTTCCATGTCTTTTGAGTTCTCGTCCTCAGAATCCACGGCTGTGTGGTCACCGTTCAAATATTGTAATTCGGAGAAAGTCTTCGACATTCTACGCTTCTCTTCTTTATCTGCCACAGTGTGTTTGGCCACGTTGAATGAAGACTGGATGAGTGTTTTTATTCCTTGACCACGACTATTCAGAGTTTTCGCAAGTGGTTTTAAAGCTGCCCTACATTTACATTTGGCCCCAGGTTTTACTCCAGGCAAGTTTTCATGAAGATGGTTCATTTTCATTCAAAACTATTTTTTGTTTTTGTTTTATTCTTATCTTTGTTGTTGATCACTATCTAGGCACAGAAATAAAAACATTTCCATTGGTTTCCAAAATCGTTGCTCATCCCATATCTATTGTGCGAGAAAAAAAGAAGAATAGTAAAAATATTTTCCATTTTCATAATAATTATATCAAGAATATGAACAAAAATAACCAGCTTATCATTGATTGATAGACTATAAGAACAAAAGGACTAGCCGAGAGGAAAATTATATTTATTCTATCTAAAAAGAGGATTTTTTTAATGAAAACTAGAATGAGCAATCTGGTTTAAAAATGTGTTAGTTTAGGAGAACCTTGAATCCTTTTTAGGAAATATTCTACTCAATTAGAATTACACTTTTTCATAAATTTCAAAACTATACTCTTCATATTATTTTCTGTAAAGAATTATACTCATAAATAAATCAATAGCTTAATTCCTTTTTTTTCTTTTCAGAAAGAAACATAAGTTTCCACTGACCAAGACTGTTCACTGATACATTTTTTTTGAAAGAGTGAATGTGTATTACAGTTCCTCAGCCTCCAAACACAGACTGCCAATAATATACTTTATTGTGTAAAACTTTGCAGCATATGAAAACTGCTCAGTCATTTTAAAATTTTGCTGTTTTGTTGCCAAAAGTCGCAGCATTTTAATTTTGCAGTTGAAGTCAAAATGCTAATTTTGGGAAATTGTAATTTTGCAGTCCCAGAGAAAAAAGGTATATTTTGCTGTGTACTTATTGAATGTAACTCCAGTAATTTTGGTTTTATTAATGAAAATATCAAACTTTTAAAATCATAATTAATTATCACAAACATTTTTGTAATAAACTATCCCTGCACTACATTACTACTTTCTGTTGCCATTTGTTAAATCCTTTAAAGTGCTAGAACATTCTTTTGGTTACTTTTTTGATAAAATGAGCTTTACACTCCCATCTCCTGAGCCAGAAGGATATAGAGTTGGTTCAGAGCTTGTTGGATAGCCGAGAGTCTCCTCTTTTTTAGGGGCCCTTAGAGGCCGCCCTGTTAGACAAGACGGTGGCCGTTGTTGGGCATTTTTTTTAAAAGGTCAATTGCTGTTTTCTAATCAAAGTCAATCGAACCAATCGTGAAAAAAATGTAAAAATTCAATTGGTGGTTGATTGCATTTTTCAAGGGATTTTCAATCGTTCGATAGAATTTGATTGACTTCAGTTGATTTGCCAATCGTTAACTTCGCATGGTTTTAAAAAACATTGTGTTTTTATACCGGGTTTTTCATAAAAAAAGAGAACAAGTTTGAAGTCAAATTATTAGAAAACTAGAAAGGCTATGTGTGTAAACCTTTTTCAATGGAAAGAGGAAAGATTAAGTTAGACTTTGAGCCATCATACATTAAATTTTTTTCTCTGAATTAAAAAGTTATTAAAGTTAACACGCCAAATTTCATTTTAAAAAAGCCTCATTTTTGGCAAAAAAGGGGGTATCAAAATTATTTTCTCTCTTATTAAATAAATTAATTAAAATCATTGTCATTTGAATCCTGTAAGGTTATTGGTTCTTTTTTCACTTGGTTATCAAAACATTTGAATGAATGTTGTGTGAAAGTTTTCCATTCAAACATAACTCCCCGGTATGCGATATGCCAGTTAACAAGGAGAGGAAAATGCTTACTCTTACTTTTTACTTTTCGTTTTACTTTTTGCGATAGCAGTTCCTCTGGATTTGTTTGGAGTTTGTTTGAGTTAATAACTAATCATGAAAAAAGTGATGCTGACCAACGCATATTTTCAAAATAGGACTACAGCCCTATCAATATCAGACACAAAGAAAATATATACCCTTTTTGACGCTTTTTGTACATTTTAAACAACAATTTTTTATTTAAAAAGCTTATAACTTGGTAAATACTGAACCAAATTTAAAAAGTTATACTTCTAAATTGAAGTTAGACTTTCCTCTATCTAATGAAATAAAAATATATTAATCAAAAGACTATTTTTTTCGGCTCTAGGAGACCGCCAAGCACCAAAACCTTTTTCTGGGACACCCGGTAGAAGAACTGAAATTTTTGTTTTCTATAAAGTGTTTTTGTGAATATGAAGTTTTTTGGAAAATGAAATTTGTTGTTTTTTCTAAAATATCATTGGAAAACCTTTTATTAAGTATGATAGCTCAAAATTTAAATTAGACTTTCCGCTTTCCAATGAAAACAAGTTTACATTCACATCTTTTCTACTTTTCTCTAAATTTTACTTAAAACTTCTGCTCTTTTTTATTAAACACTCTGTATGTTTTTATTTTGTTTTTAAAATATATACTGTTACGTGTTTCTAGAGTCAGATACCCAGTTGGCAAACAAAAAACTTTGACATCATATTATTTTTATTCTATTAAACATTGAACAAAACTGTTTGGATGGTCTTTAAGACGATATACAAACTTTGATCTGGGTGCTTCGCCTTTCTATTTCAAGTCTTCTATCGATAGCAATAGCCTAAAGAAATGCTCAATTTCAGTACCCAGTTGGCGAACAAAAAGCCTAATTTGTGAACACTTTTTGTAATTTAAAATATTGGAGCAATGCTTGCAGGTAAGACACTACTTTTAACACCAACAAGTGAGGAAGTTCTCTGACCCTTCAGATAAGTAATTTTCATTAATTCATTGCTTGTAGGAGAATAAAATGTCTTTTTTGTGCCCATAGACGTTTTTTACATATTTTCTTTCGTTCTTCATTTTCTATTTGTGTTTTAATGTTGTTGTTTTTTTTCGAATTTTCAACAATAGAATGTTCTCTCAAAACATTTAATTGGTTGGTTTTTGGAATGTTTTGACGTTACAATGAAAAGTGTTTGTAGACTGGGTTGTTCTGGAAGGGTGTTATATTTTCACTAATTTTGATCAAAGGAGTTATTGTATACGGCTCTTTTTTTGTACAAAGCAAGGTAGAGCATTGTAATGTTACAGGAACTGCGATGGAGTTTATTAAAATTCAAATCTTTATTGAACCAGCCCTTTTGTTATTTTTCAAGAATATGCATTTTTGAAAGGCATTTAGACAATTTTAAATTTTACAGTTTGTGTTGCACCGTTTGTTTTGATTTTTTGTTTGGCTACCTTTCTTTTGATCTTCATATCAGTCAACTTTGCTCTATAGCTAGATCAAGAGTATGGAGCTTAAACAGAATTCGTATATATCTAAATTTTGATCAACGAAAATTAATTTTTAACGCTTATATTATGTCAATATTTAA
>JAUJPO010068956.1:0-12013 GCA_032270745.1 Tiaropsis multicirrata
TAAAAATTCCTGGTGTCATCATATAATTTCTTATAGATAGCGTGTTTTCTACATCTATCTCTCAATCTGAAACGTCAAAACGAGATATCCTTAGCAATTTATTCCATGATTTATGCTCTCGGAGGAAAATTTATGATTCCATTTTTGGGAATTGTGTTGTTGTACTTTATTTAATAAGGCAATAAAAAAGGAACGACAAATGACTTTATTGCGATAGGAGGGTGTGAACAATAATGTCATTACCGCGGACAGAGCTAAAACATGAGATATCAATGAAAAGTCAGCAAGCTGTTTATCCAGAGTTCTATTATACATCCTTGCCCATCCAAATCCCAAATTCAAAATTCAAACAAGAAACATGAACCCACAATTAAGAAACATAGATCTTTACTTTTTCATGTTTTTCAGCTCAAAGATTGTTGTTTTGTCATGAGCTATTATTTCACAAACCAAAGTTTACCATCTCTATGCCAATATGTGCCAAATATTAGTTTTGGTTTTATCACTCCGTATGCACAGAACGTTGTTTTAATGTCCAAACAATGTTGTTTCAACGTTGTGCGCCTGCTAGGTATGTATTTTGAAATCTATGTTCCTCACCGCCTATGACACTATTTGTGAAGTAAGTGAGTGAGTAATGAAATCAAATCTGGAATTAATTGATATTATTTTTGGACGAATCAGGAACAGGACTCTATACCCTTCGCATTTTCTAAAAACCAGATCTTTTCAGTCAGTGTTTCCATTCAAAATTAACTTATTTTATAATATTACAGAATAATCATTTGGTTTGGTGAGGAGTATTTATTTTACACCTCTTTTACTCCTCACTGAAATAATGACAAATTCCATTGGGCGATTCCGAGTTAATTTGTTGTTTTACGGGCCACGGAAAGGGTAAATTCGTGGGAAAAATGAAAAATTGAACTTAAAATTCTCAAAAACTCAGAAAAGCAACCAAAATTGGCAGTCGGCAACAATGAAAATAAATGTAAAGGACTACCAAAATTCAACTTTTTTTTATTTAGATTTTTCGAATTTTAGGGTCGGACGGGCTCGTAAAACAACTTATCAACTTGGTCTCGCCTTATATTTAATTTTTTTTCCCGAATTTGCGTCCATTAGGGTCGACAATTTTAGGCTTTTTTTGCCCATAAAAGAAGTATGTAGAACACATGTTTGTGATGTAAAGACAGAATAATATTAAGCTATATACTCACAATGGTTTTCTACCTTCTTACATTTAATAAAGACAACTTTCAATCTTCAACAAACCAATATTGCAAAAATCTGGCATTGAGAAAATCACTAAAAAAGTATAGACAAAAAAATTAAATTAGATGTCAAACGTATTAGAAATAGGAGTTTCTCATGAAAAATAGATTTGAGATTTTCAGATGAAACTTGTATTAAAAACACCTCATAATGTTACTAAATAATGGCTTAAAATCCTTCCAGTAGAAAATTTATTTTTTATTTTAACTGCATCTTAATGATCACCTACTACACTAGGGGGTTATCGAAAGATAAATGAATGAGACAAGCTGATGTGGCAGTGGTAAGTTTGCATGACCTTACAGTGGTAAGGCTGCATCTATGTTTAAAAACGTTACTTTCTTTGCTAGGTATTCCCATATTCAAATACTTACAAGGGAAAACTGCAACTCATAAAAAAACAATGGAGAATTAAACCTTTTCTTCTCATAAAATTATTCTCATCATATCTTTTCACAAACCAGCTATTTATTTATACTTGAGGTATAAAGAAATAAATAGGTGATCAAAGTAAACAAAAATCAAAACCAAATTAGATACCTTGATACTCAGTACCTGATTAGTGTTTTCTAGAAAACAAATCATTAAATTTCACGCCACACAGTAAATAAACATGGTAGCACTGCACCTGATCTAAAGGTTGTTTGACTGCATGAAAAGTCAGAAATGACATCGTCATTAAAGGAAGCTTTCTGAAATTTAAAATTCAAATTCAAAATATTAATATTAATTCCGCGAAACCCTCTTTCTTTCTGGTGCCGCATAAGATGTTATAACTGAAAAATAAGGCAAGAAAGGAACTAGGAATTTCTAACAGAATATATAAGATATCTTGCAAATCGCATATTATAAATAAAAAATCTTTAAAAATACAACGTTTTTAGTTTTTTGTGTTTATAAAAAAAGTAACATAATTTTTGATCTTAGAATATTTAAAATCTATGGAAAATCTGTTTTCTTAGGATATTTATACTCGGGCCCTTGCAGAGATAATGGGGAAATCATAATGACTTACAGTTGGTTAATTGCTCAATGTAGACTACTCTTTTAATACAAAACCCTTACCATCTGAAGGATCATGTCTATTTAATACATTTTATATATTTTGTAGATCGAATAGAAAAATGTCTTAACTGAATGTACCAAGTAAAAAAATAATATAGGTCTTCAAACCATGTTTGTCGAGAACACATAAAGACTTTGGCGTTCGATTTTGGCATTCTCAACTTCCATGCTTCTTCCTACCATCCCTTCACATTCTGAAGCGTTTAAACAGTGGATGTCGTGTTTTACTTTTATTCTCCATATACATCATATCGTCTGCACCAGACATCGAAGCCATTGATCCTGGCCTCCTTGTCGACTGAAAGAAAGAAAGTAGAAGTTCAAAAAGTAGTAGTTAACTTGAAAGGACTTAACTTGGACTTAACGTATACGGGGAAAGAGAGTAGATAAAGGGAATCGATTTTCAAAAGATGTAACATGATAAGTAGGACATTTTTCCATATAGACAATGATGTAATCTTTGGAGCTCAAAGACAGTCAAATTAACAGCATAAAGGTCAAAAGATGACGTCATCTTACATGAGCACCAGTTCGTGATCCATCAATGCCAACTTTTTCTTCTTCAGCATCAGCGTCCGTTGCCTTGACGACCTTTTGTAATAAATTATGTACTTCTTTCTTGTCCGAATATGATAATGTTTCCTATGGCATCAAAGAATGCTTTCAAAGTAATTTGACGTTTTTATTTGTTTATTTGTTAGTTTGTTTGGTGGTGTTATTTATTGTTTTCACGGCTTTTGTAAATTCCAGGTAGAGTTGCAAAAACACAAAAATGGAAAATAAGTCCTTCGATTACTGTTTTGGAAAAATTGAGAAAAGTATGGAAATTGGAATCCCACGTAGGGTAATTTTTCTAATTCCCAGTGGTAGGCACACCCAGGGTAAAAAAAGAAGGCAAAAACATACTTCTTCCATACCAGCCAACTTGGTAATAACCTATTTGTGAAAATGATTAAAAATTGATCAATAACTCAGTATACAGAATTTCGTTCTATTGCTCATACAGAACAACAGATCGTTTTCATTTCAATCTACCAAACAGTGGGAAAGTGGGTAATTGTTAAATCACTTATTTACTTACTATGGTAATCAGTACACCCTTTTTTTCATAAGATGAAAATTCGGCTGCTCGGATGTTCTTAACTTTGTTCCAGATTTTCTCAAACTTCCCACCCCAGTCCACCCTCAAATATATATGCCTAAAATGCTTACTTAGGTCTAAGATTTTATTAGGAAAATTCCCATTCTCAAAATGTGAGTTCTTCATAGTTTTTGGAAAAACCTTTCACCAAGAGTGTAACAAAGAATTAGTTTTGATACCTTGTAACTATAGCCTTGGTTGATCAAAAACCGTTGTCTTTTATTTGAAAAATACATCTCTTCTGTGTCCTGAAGCAAAACAAAAATGTGTATGAAAGTTGGAGGAACTGAAGAATTATTTAGCATATTCCAGACAAAAAACGAGTATCAAAATGAACGAAGAATGAAAAATGGCTTTCCATATAATGTGTCTTTTACAGTTTGACCTGGAAAATCCACTGTTCAACTTTGAAATTTCATTGAGAAAAGCAAAAGAATAAAATAATTTTCTTATTTTTCTCGAGACTTTCAACAATCAAAACGTTGTTTCGATGGAACGATTAAAAAGTTTTTGGTGATTAAAAGAGTATTTCCGATCAAATTGATCGATCATCATCTCAGGAAAAAAATGAATATGGACATTTACGCTCTTTATGAAGGGGTACAATGAAGTTTAACTTACAGTGGATACAAGTGAATAGAAGAACGCATTATATTCCTCCGCTGCCATATCTAACAAAATTAAAGGATCAACAAGTTATTGAGATGTAAGCGTATGATTGGTTAAATCCATAAGATCAGTAGATTCGGGCTGTCCTTGGATTCGCAATATTGACCGAATAGACTTCGGATGTTAGTAACTAGTTTTGAAAACAATAAATTTAGTGACAAACATTCGTCATTTTGGTACGTAGTCAATGAAATTTCTTGTTCTTTCTCCACATCTTTTGAAAGTCTTGGGCAATTTCAAAGTATATAAATAGTTCATCAAGCCTTCTTGCTTTCAAATGAAAAAAATTCACATTCATAGCTTTTCTCTACTTATCTCAAAATTTCACTTCAAAACTTGTTCTCTTTTTTTGTGAAACACCCGATACTAAATTGATAAACTATTAAACTTCATTTAAAAAACGGATTCTAAATCATCGGCCTACACAGTTCTTCTCCTTTACCTTTTTTAGCTCTCAAAATACGACCCAAACGCTGCGCTTCCTGCCTTCTTGAGCCTCCGTGTGATGAAATCTATAATACAAAAAGGTTTTCAGAATTTAAAAGTGTGAAATTCTTCTTTTTTTCAAATTTAAAGGAAGGAAAAAATGCACAAGGTTTAGGATCTAAGCAAAAGGATACCCTAGTAACACAAAATAGCTTTGGAACCGTTTTTCCTTTGAAGAGGAGAAGTAGAGAAGACTTTACCAGACGAAAATTATACCCGTTGAATATTTGGAATTCCATTGTCCCGGAAACTTTTATGTGAACAATTTCTAGGCGTATAACACGAAGATAATTCTTCCATAACATGGAAGAATTCAATCTATATCGCTTTGATTAAAATATTCCAGGCACCCGTAAAACGGTAGAAAAGAAGACAACTATTTGGCTGGTTAGGTTTATATCGCTTTCATACTTTTAAAATATTTTTCCATCTTTGAAATTACCCTGAGATGTGACGGAAATGTGACGAATATTTTTATCCCGGCGAAACTTTCCTTTCTAATCAATAAGGTATTTAAATCTAAAATATTACTTGTATAAGGACGTTGGCTTCTGGCATATCGAACGACGTATCACCGACCTAGAAAACAATGATAAAGTCTCGAGGTCAAACCAAACACGACCCGCCGCCGCCAGGAATCGCGGTCACGCATGACAGAAAATCGAGACCCTGGTTACTTACTAAACGTATATTTTCTAGATCTTTAAGCCACAAGCCTGGGCTTCCACAATAACAAAGAAGATATCACCTCAAAGGACGCACGAAGGCAATGTCCAAACATTAGAACCCTATTGGTGCTAGGCTTTTAGGGGAAGTTCAAAACTAGGCTATTTTTTACCAGCTCCTAACTTCTAATCTAGAGTCGTCCTTTATGCATCAAAGAATGCTTTCGAAGTAATTTGACATCCGAGGTAAAAAGATTATTTTACCATTTTAAGCCTCAGGTTTTCTTATTCATGTTCTTTAAATCCAAATAACAAAGAAAAATGCACGTTTTAAGATGTGCCTGAATGTTCTTATAAACTATATTCTAATAAAAAAAAGTGTATAACTCCACTGTTAAATGGAATACTTTTTAAGTAAAAAAAGATAGCGCTTTGAAAAAAACTAAATTCTATTGCTCATTAAGTAGAGTGATGACGCTTTCAAAAGAGAAACTTACTTTGGAAATGAAAATGGTATTGACGAGAGGGTTATGTACGAAATTTTGGATGATATGAAGACGTTCTGATTGTGATGTTGGGCCATAAATATAAGGTCTGAAAAAAAAGAAAAAAGTTGGTTTCATGAACGATGCTGAATATAAAATTATTTTAATTTTATTTTAGAAGCAAATTTGGAATAATATGGGTAAAGAATTATACTGGAATCTGAAATCTCAGAGGTTTATTGATTATACATTTTGAGTATTTGGAAAAGTAGAATCAACAGACAGGCGGAAGGGCGGAAAAGGAAGGAAGGGCGGGGACAAGGGTCAATCTATCTATACAGGGAAGATCGTAACCTATTTCTATGTATCTGCGCGCTGCACTGACTCTGGAAATTGATTGGCATAATACAAACTCCAACAATGACCAACTTACTTATTGAGAGCAACAGCGTAATGTTTTAATGCAAACACGTTGTCAGCGAATACAATGATCTTGTCGTTTCGTCTACCAAGAGAAAAACAGATGTTTTATAGTAGTTGTCATGGTTTTGTGAAGAGATAATCGAAAATATGGTTTTATGGCATGAAATCTTTGTTATGAATAAAAAAACTACAGTTGACAGGAATCTTAATTTTGCACAAACCTTTACCCTAATCAGAAGAATTTTCCTTCAGCCAGTAAGGTAGAAAATTAATCTGGAAGAAGTAAAAATGTGAGCTATAATGTAATTCTACTCGATACTTTATAACCCATACTCTACGTGTACATTACAGAGAGAGAAATTCTGGTAAACAAGTATATCTCTTGATCAGGTCAATAAAATTGGCTCACCTTTCATGATATCGTATTAGGAACTAAAAATAAAAAAAAGTAAAATTATTCGCTGGTCTCTAATAGACGTTCATCCCAAAATGCCAGATGTTAATTTATGGGCTAATTTTGCCTAAAATGGTCAAGTTTAGGAATTAACACTTTGTAACCTGACCTTTCCGTGTCTCGCGGAATTTATAAAAGAATCTACCTTAAGAGTACAAATTTTTGAGGGAATTTAATTTTGTGGATCTGGGGCTTTTTATTGTTATAGAACAATAGTCTTGTGTTATAAAACAATAGAAACCGCGAAAACCGCAAAAATTAAGGTTTCTTTTCATAAAAGAATTGTATGGAAATATCTTAAAAGCTATTTTTCTCAAATTCATTAGAAACTTTTTTTATTCAAACGCTGCTCATCTAGCAGCTCGTATGGCTCCAAAATCTAAAATAAAGTTCATACAAACCTCGCATGCACGAAATTTGTTTGGATTCATGACGTAAAATAACTGAAAGGAATAAGTTGAAGAATCTTTAAAGATAAGAGCCCTTAAAATAAAATTGGTCATTTTTTTATTCAAGATCATTATTTTTAGAAGTTTTGAAGGATCAAAACAAATCACACAACACCGGATAATTATCGAATACCGTTAACATAATTATACAGTTTCTTCAATTTCTATAATTATGTTCTTGTTGATCAGAAATTAGCCAGGTACACGTACACAGGTTGAATATTAAATAAATTGAGGACCGGGATACCCGATTTAAACATTATGACGTAAAATTTAAAAAACATTTTGAGCTAATAACTCGAAATGCTTTTTGTAGTTTTTTGAATTCGAGTTATTAACTGAAAAAACGAAAAAGCAAATTCAATTTTTTGAGTTATTAGTTTGAGTGAAAAAAGCTAATTAAAATTGTTTCGAGTTATTGACTCGGAAAATGATGTCAAATGCTTAAGGGCTCAGTATACACCCCAAAAATCAATTTTGGCGGAACGTTTCTTAAAATATTTTTTGAGTAATTGAAATTTTAGTTACAACAACGACGTTATGGACTTTAAAAAGATCTCGAGAAAATGTTCATCTCCCAAATTTACATGAAAGGCTTAATCTCGATGAGGAAAAAATATTTCAAAAAAAATTCTCCACTTCGGAAATCTTTTCTAACTAAAATAAAATCCGTTTTTAGATACAGATACATCACCTGAACAAAAAAAAAATAATTTTATTTAATTTTCGTCCTAAATAACGACATCAAAGGTGAAATACACTTCTTCTTTAATTAAACCCTTAATTTCTTTCTTTGCAATTCTTTGATTTTAGGATGCAAAAAAGTTTGGTCTAACAGAAAATTATATAACATACATTTATGGGCTCTATAAAGCAGAAATTGACATTAGCAGGTCTGAAATTAGGAAAACAAGATGTATACTGAGCCCTTAAATCGGGATTTTAACTCGAGTATTCCGTTCGTCAAATAAATTGGACGATCGCATGCATCCTTACATTTCTTTTTCGTGTTGGTGTTCCCAGATATTCGCGATAAAATTCCGGACTCATCGGACACCAAACCTGATAATAAAATTGAAAACGCATAATTAATAAATTTTGTTAATATGAAACTTTTGGAATGAAAGAGACAAAATCTGGGTTTGTTTAAAACTGTTTAGTCGGACAGAAGTAACATTTTTGATTTGATATTGTGAGCAAGCTAAGAAATTCTTTTTCATCATTTTTTCTTATAATTCGTATAGAGGAAAGGCTAACTTAAGTTTTGGTTCATCACACTTTGAATTTGCTTCATTGGTTCAAAGGTTATGAGTAAAATTACTAAAAAATTTACTTTGTGACGCACTCGGTAGATTTATTATGGAGTTTTAGGAATGACTCATTTTTTAAACCAGTTAATTGTGTATATATTGCATACTGTTTCAAAGTTAGAATTCGACCCCCCCCCTTCTTCCAGCTGTCAATGAGGAAAGTAAAGTTTCATCTTTAATAAAAAGTTGATTTGACGGTTCAATTTCGGTCATCGTCCACTCAACGAGTAGCACAAAACAGGTAAGTCACTGGGAGCTAACTACAGGTGTAGCGCTCCGCTTCAGTTTAAGACCATTCAAAAGTCTATCGCTAGCGAAAGAGGGATAGCTTCTTCGACTGTACGGCCTCTACCGACTCTAAGGCTTCCCCTCTAAGGCTTCCCCCATTAACTTGATGATATCAACGATACATAACTTATCTTAAGCCTTCAATTAGTCTCGGACGTTTCTAACCAGTTTGACAGTTTAAAACGCCATTGAATTGGCTAGAAACTTTCGGATTCTTTTCAGGGAAATTTGTGTTTAAAAGAGTTTACATTTACAAGTTGATATTTGATATAATAATATTGTGAAAACGAAGGATATTATACCTCTGCACATTGTACACGAGCAAGAAAGCCTTTGTTTTGAAGTTCCATCCAATTGGCTTCATAGAGTTTAGGTCCGATCAAGAAATTCAAGTCCTAAGAAAAGAACAAAGGTAATTATAGAATGATTTGCAGCTTTCATTTTTATCTCAGTCTTCTTAGAAGCCTACAGCCTAGAAAGTATAAGCCTTTACCGCCTGCAATTCAAATCTAACCTGGACTTCTACTCAGAGGGAACCTTCGTCAAAGCCAATGGGCTTCCTGGAAAAATCCTGAACGGACAGAGGGGGGGGGGGGTGCCGAACCGAAGTACCGAACATTTAGTGTCCAATGCTCATAAATAAAAACAAAACAATATTAGATAGTTAATTAGCTAGTTACAAAGGTGTAAGCAACATTTTACACATAGTCAAATGAGTCATAAATAAATACCGCAATTTTGTCATCTTCCCGAACCAAGGTAGCAGTCAAACCAAGCTTACAATGTGCATTGACAACTAAAACAAAAGAAATATTTCATTAGATGTAAAGTATTAGTTTACCTTTTTATAAAATTAAGTTTATAACCCTTTATAAATAATTCAAAACAGAATGATACATGGGCAATTTCTATCTATCACCAGGCCGAAGTCATTTATCCCACGTCCCCTATCTTGATAAATTTCGTTGATAACATTTCCATTTTAGGAGCTATTATCAAAAGGTTGCTGGCTGGTACAAAAATAGCTCCTCCAAAGTTTAGCATAGCAAATTAAGGTATTTTTTAATAAAATGAAAATATATAAGAACACACAATCACATTTCTCTCTCCTTCAAATCTATCCTCGGGTTGGACAAAGTAAGATAAAAGCTTTCTCGAGAGCTATCTGAATTTATTTACAAATCAATTTAGTTGCATGGTATATTCAGGTGAAGACAATAAATATATCGACAAAATGGATTTCGAATCTAATAATTGGTATCGCCTGAGCTACACTTCAAGAACAATTTATGCGGCACTGTTCACACTTTTTGCAATCACTTCAACTTTTGGAAACATACTGTCGATCATGGTCCTTCGTCAACCTACAATGCGTTAGAAATCGAATCGATTCTTAACATCTCTGGTAGTATCTGATTGCCTGTCTGGTGGAATTTGTTGTTCGTCAATTGTAATTCTTATGTTGATCGATAAATTATTTTTTAGTCACGACTTTGGAACGCTACATTTTGTTTTGACGACTCTCTGCACAGGAAGTTCAACTATAAGTCTTAGTTGGATCGCTTACGACCGTTTTTGTCAGCTCAATCCTGTAACATACCATACAAAGATTAGTGATCCCATATCCAAAATCATGTTGTTTTTAGTAATACATTTTGTTATAACAGTAATTCTACTCACGCTAATAGCAATTTTGCTGCGTGTACCATCTGCGTATCTTACACACGAATCAGAAACAAAATAAACTCAGACACTAAATAACTAAATACTTAAACTCAAGATGAAGAGATAAAACTCTTAAGGCTACAGAAAAACAAAAAGTTGGCTTGAAGGTTGCACATTTTGATTGTTGCATAATTTGCATCTTTTCTTCCAATTATATAACCGGTACTATTATCGACATGATATTCGTATGGTCCGACCTACGGTATGTGCGGCCCTTAAGGGTAGTTTTCAAGGTTTTGACAAAATCCAGGTGCACTGTAAGGGTAGGAAGTTTGAGAAAATTTTGAAATTCTTTGCTAAAATCGGAGGGAAATGGTCGGAAATGCACTGTAAGGGTCGGTTTTCGGCAAAATTTGCACTGCACTGTAAGGGTCCAAATTTGAAGGGGGTACCGCGCGATTCGGAGAAAATGAGTGTATTTCAAGAGGGCGGGTATCCCCGCCACAAGGGGTGTAATAAATGTTTGTTCTAAAGAGCCTATTTCCAAGTAGAAGTGGTTAATGATTGCAATTATCTCTATTATTGCAAGAGACAGCCAAGTCCTCCAGTTAAGGGTCGCAATAGCTTTATTACTTTGATCCAATCAAGTTTCAACTAAATGATAAACGACAGCAATATAGTGTATAATTGGCTATCAAGGAATCTACAAAACGTTAGTTTACAATTGAATGTCTCTCACAATTGTACAAAATGGGCCTTTTTCTAACTACATGCGAGGGGGTGAAAGGGGTGAAAAAGACATTCATAAAGAAAAAATAGGCTTATGAATCAGCTTGAAAAAGACTTCTAGATGTTTTTAGGAATAATTTCCAAACAAATTAGACCTTTAAATTTTTTTAGGAAATTCTTAACTTCTTGGGCTATTTAAACATCAATCTTCTTATAAAGTGTAGTCTTATAAAAAAAAGCGTGTAGATGACTTTCACTAATAAATATCAATACTTCGTTCTTAGGTTTTGACCTTTACTGAAAAATTTTCCTCGACAAGGTATATAGTTTACGAGTTCTAAAAGTACTCTCTTTTCTGGTCTCTAATATATGCCCCTCTGGTATTAAATTTTTTCAACCAGGACATTCTTATTGCAGCCCTCCCTCGCAACAAATTTTGGAAAAAGTTTTCACCCAAATTATAGACCAGAGAGCCTTTTCATTTTATCTTTCCGATTTTGGCCTCGCATGTTTAATGTTTATTTCTAAAGCTAAAGGCATGAGTGGTTGTGTGTTTACTTTGGTGGTACTGCTATTTTGTTTGTTTTTGTACAGAAAGTATTCTTTCGGTATGAAATTGTTCGGGCAGCTTTTCAGACAATCGGATATATCAGGCAGACAGCACCATGAATGTCTTGACTGTTTTTCTTTTGGTTGCTTTGGTACATTCCTGCATTCCGTCACTCAACTTGAAGATTTCAAGAAGGGTACAAGACTTGAACTCTCGAAAACTCTATCAAGCATTCCCGGCGAGGGATTAAGGCCATGGTTGAAACCACCAAAAAATCCTTATAAACAAGTGATACATTTTATGGACCTACCTGGTTAAAAAATAAAATTAACCCTTAACGCCATAAGAATGAACGAACG